>CAUYPK010022025.1:25000-45434 GCA_963574355.1 Loris lydekkerianus
TGCTAAATTAGGAATATCAGGTGTGGAAAAAAAAAGAAGTTTAAGGGTGCCTCCAAGTTGTTGCACTGAGCAATTGGGAAAATGAAGTTGTTATGGCCACTGACTGTGGAGGGAAGATGCAGGTGGAATGGATGTAGTTTCCGGGATAATGAATTTGGGATAGCTCTTTGGTATCCAGGTGGAAGAACCAGGCAGGCAGTGAGAGATTTAAACGTGAGAGTATAAGAATATAGATGTTCAAATCATGGCAGAGAGAACAGGAAACGACCAAGGACAGACCCCTGGAGCCCTCCAACACTAAGAGTTTGAGAAAAAGAGCGGAATGAGTGAAGCATACTGAAAGGGAAAACGAATATACCATATATACTCAAGTATAAGCCGAGTTTTTTCCTGCACAAAATTTGTGCCGAAAAACCCGAACTTGGCACAAATTTTGTGCCGGAAAAAATTCAGCTTATACTCGAGTATATATGGTATTTCATCATCTTCGAGGCCATGTGATCTGATTTCCATTTTAAAGGGATCCTTATGACAGCTGTGTTGAGAATGGACTTTAGTGATCATCGTGGAAGCCCAGAGATGACTAGTTGTGTGCGTGTTCCAGTAATCTAGATGGTGTCAAGTGATTTTTTGTTTGTTTGCTTGCTTTTCGAGAGATGGAGTCTCAGTCTCACTCTTGCTCAGGCTGGTCTCAAACTCTTGAGCTCAAACAATCCACCTGCCTCAACTTCCTAGAGTGCTAGGATTTCAGGAGTGAGCCACTATGCCTGGCTAAATGATGTTTTTGTTTTTGTTTTAAAGAAAGAGGAAATAACAGCATATTTCTGTGCTGATAGGTATAAACTAGAAGAAGAAAAGAATGAGATAGGAGAAAGAGAAGAATTGTTGGAATATTATTAAGCTGGTGAGAGGGATGGAATGGAATGCATGGGTATAAGTGTTAGCCTTAAGTAGGATTAAAAACAATTAAACCATAGTAAGAGAAGGGAAGGAAGCATATGGGCTGGGGCACAGTGAGTGGGTTGGTGTGGTGGTGGGAACCTACAAGTTTCTGCTGCTTCTATTTTGTCAGAGAAATAGGCCACTTTCTGAGAGTAAGGATAAGGGGTGTGCAGGGTACATGATGTGACTGAGCCAACAAAAATATTAAGGAAAAATTTGACCCCTTAAATGAAATAGATAAATTAGGCCAATAATATTTAGGCTGGGACTAAGGAAGAAATAGGCTCCTCCCTCTCTTCATTGCAACACCCATATCACACAGCTCCACTCTTTCTCACCCTGGAAGCCGGGAGGATGAGGAACTGAGGTCGAGATCAGCTGGAGACCAGAGCTGCTGTGTGCCTTGCAGATATCCCTGTGGGGTAATGCTCTGCGTCTCTACTTTCTTCTTACTTTCCCTGGATGGGAAGATAGGGGTCCCATGAACTTGGACCCTGGTCAAGAAGTTGATGTTTATAGTGCATTAACTATAAACCATATCCAATTCAAGAGTATCAATGCAAATTATAGGGGTATTCTGCTATAGGCTCAGTTATAGGAAATTTGGGAATGACCAATTGTTGCTATTCCCCTATTTTAAGTTTTTGGCAAAAAATGTAAACAACCATCTTTTTCTTTTTTTAATGTTTGGTGAACAGGGTGATTAATTGGATCAAGCCACATGAATGATCTTAGGAGAACCAGTATAGTCTGTGGGTAATTTAATCACGTTAAAGCTGCTCCACACTAAATAAAATGTTTGTGGTTAACCTGAGAGGAATTAAGGAAATAAGTCCAGTAAGAATCATGGTTTATAAAGACAGGGGAACCATGATCCTCTTAAACCTAGAATGACTAAAGCAATTGAGGGAAGTCAGCAACTGTGAGTTTATCTTGCCTCCAAACAATTAGGGAAACTGTTCTTTTAACTGTGGCATGTGAGAAGGTCCATTTGTATAATGAATGAAACACTATGGATGTACCTTAGCCAGTATCTCTGGAAGACACAATCTCATTGGTATTTTAGAGTTAAATATTAGGCATTAATTTAATAGCATGAATGTAAATCTAGAGGATGAAAAAGTAAGAAGAGCCAGTGCACCCCTACGGTAGTTTTTCACAGTTGAATTACTGATTTAGTCAAGATTCTTCCACGTCTTCATTATGAAAAAGTGATTTGCTCCTAATAGGCGTTCAATAAACATGAATGATTGACTGTCTGATCCCTCATTTCATATAAAGTTGATGTTTATAAAATCATGTTTTCTGAGGTACATAGATTTCTTTCTGATTAACTTTTCTCAAGAAAACTTTGTGTGTGTATGTGTGTTTTGAGACAGAGTGTCAAGCTATCACCCTGGGTAGAGTGCTATGGCGTCATAACTCACAGCAACTTCCAACTGTTTGGGCTCAAGCTATCATCTTGCCTCAGTTTTTCTATTTTTAGTAGAGACGAGGGTCTAGCTTTTTCTCAGGATGGTCTCGAATTCTTGAACTCAAGCAATCCATCTGCCTTAGCCTCCCAGAATGCTAGGATTACAGGCATGAGCCACTGTGCCCGGCCTGTTTATGATTTTTTTAAAGATATAATTTAAAGGTGATCCCAAATGTTGCAACAAAAGAAAAAATGGCATTCTTAGGTTTCATGATAGCAGCATCTATATATGTGTTTTGATCATATAATTACTTTTAGTTGTATATTTGGCTGTGGCATTCATGATTTTATATTCGTTTATGAAAGAAAAGTATAATATACTCCTGAAAATTAAAATATTTACTTTTTTGACTTTAAGATTTTGAAAGGAAAGTGTATCTGATTGTAATTGACTCTTACATGTACAAAAAAACAACACACACATCTTGGTTCTCAGTGTTTGAGTCATTTCTTTCGATGAGAAAAATACCTGTGGCTAGGTTTGCATGCCTTCTCCAGTAAGCATAGACAGGTGATTGCACTAATGTGCACAGCTATGATTTAACAATAAAAAATAAATAAATAAAAATAAATAAAATAAAAAATAAATAAATAAAAGAAAGAAATTATAATTTCAGATAAATATGAAATAGTAGTAAGTGAATACCTAATTATTGAGAATCCCATGAAGGTTTATAATGATGAGTTAGAGGAATAAATGAAGATACAGAAAATATAATATGTGTATATATTCCTCAGAGGAATAGGTTTTCTAATGAATGAATGAAAAGTTTACCATTTTAAGAGTTTTTAGTCCCTCTTCAGTTAGCTTTTTAATCAATTTACATACATTTAAAATTATTTTGTATTCTGCTCTTTAAGCACTTGAGAGATATTGGAAATTTTAGAGATTGTGAATCTTGCATAAAATAATAATCCTATCTAATATAACTTTGTGTAAAATTATACAAAAGTTTACACTTACATAAGTGTATTTTAGAAATAGAGATAGTAAATTCAACAATTAATGCAAATTGGGAGAAATTCTGGACTTGGAACTTCCTGTTCTATTTTTCCTTTATGGTTTCTGCTCCTTGTTGAATCTCATTTTCCTTGTGTGTTGTTTTCTTGATTTTATTTATTGTCTGTCTGTATTCTCTCACAGCTCACTGAGCTTCTTTAAGATGATTATTTCAGATTTTTTTGTCAGGCACAAATTCTCTATTTATTTATTATTTATTTATTTTTTATATTTTGCAGGGTTTTTTTGGCTGGGGACAGGTTTGAACCCTCCACCTCCGGTATATGGGGCTGGCGCCCTGCTCCTTTGAGCCACAGGTGCCGCCCAAATTCTCTATTTATTTAGGGTCAGTGACTAGTGCTTGTTTTGTTACTGGGAGATGTCTTGATTCCCTGATTGTTTGTGATCTTTGTGGCCACACATTGGTGTCTTCTGATCAGTAGAAGTGGATGCTAACTCCAGTCTTTACAGACTTGTTTCAGCAGAGATCCCTTCAGCAGTGAGCCCATCCAGAGATTCTGGGGAGGCTGTCTGGCATGGTCTGTGGGTGTGCTTACTGCTGGAGTCCTCAAGCAGCTGTTCTATCCCCCGAGTCGGCAGGCCCCTAGGTCTGGTGCTTGAGTCTAAAGCTTGGGTCTGCTAGGGAAGACTTGGATCCTGGGTCCCTGGGGGCTGGTAAAGCATTGGATCTACCAGGGGATCTGTTGACTGAGTCCATGGGGACAAGTCTGGAGCTTGAATCTTGGGGGTGATCTTGGATCCTCAGTCCACAAGAATTTTTCCAGTACCAGGGTCTACTGGGGTGGGCTTGGACTCTTTCTCTGGAGCAGGCCTGAACCCTAGGTCCACTGGAGTCTAGGGCTACATGACTTACCTGGTACCTGGAATAAGGGGTAGGGGGCTGGCCTTAGGGCTAGGATTGTAGGGTTCTGGTGTACAGGGTAGGTCTGTGAGGGCTTTCTTAGAGTCTGGGGCCAAAAGAGACAGCTTGACTCTGGGGCAGGCCTGAGTTATGAGGAGACAGAGGTGGATTTGGTATCAGCATATACTGGGACAGCCTGGCTCCTGGCTGTGCCCCTGGATGTGCTGGAGCACATCTGGACACTGGATAAGGCTAGAGTGTGAGACCTTGAGAGCCAGTCTGGAGACAGGAAACACAGGGGCTGTCCTGGTATCAGGCAGGCCTGGAGCCTTGTGTCCACAAATGTGGACCCAGCACTAGTGGGTCTGTTGGAATAGGCCTGGACTCTAGGTTTGTTAGAGGAGGAAACCTTGGGGTCCAGCCTGGAGCTGACTGAGGTCTACAGGGATGAACTTAGTGCTGGAATGGAGCTGGACCTTGAGTCCAGGACTGTGTGGTATAGCATGGTGCTGGGCTAGGAGCCTAAAATGGACCTACAGGTTGAGGGAACTTCTTATTCTGTTAAAAACTATGACTTCTCATCTATGTAGTCTTTAAGAAATCATATTATTTTCTTAAGATTTTGCCTTCTTGTGATAAGTTCTGAAATTCTAATTATGCATTGGCTGTTAAGAGATTTTAATTTAAAACTTTGATTAATTTATTCTAATAGTTTTATTTAAAAACCTCAAATAAATTTCCTTTCATAAGTCAGGCAATTTAAAAATGTCTAGTTTTGTGCTACTTTTTAAATCAATACAATATTCTTAGAAGAGATGCGGTTTAGACTTTCTCCTAGGACAATAGGCTCAAATCTTTTTGGAATAAAGCATAGTAAAATAAAAATAAAACAAATTTATAAATTAATATATCCAAACACATATAATGGAAAAGAAGAAAGATTTGCTGTGATCAGCAGAGGCACGTGAAACATTTTATATAATTTTAGCTCTGACCAAATAAATAATTAAAGTAGGTTTTGCACTCAGAATTGTCAGCTCAGATTCAGATAATTTCACTAATCATTCATGTTTTTTATACCTCTTATAAACATTTATGCTCTTAAATTGGTTCCTCACATATTGATGTTTGTCCACCAATATTTCAAGTCTCATACAAAGAAATACAAATAATGGATAGAAAAGTCAGACACTATCATAATGCCCGCGATCGGACTGTTTATCATAGTTTGTCATTTGATATGATAAGAAGCAGCAATTATTAGATCCCTTAACAGTTGTATGAGATGCCCCATCATTGTGTTGTGGGATTTGTCCTATATTGCAGTCATGTTGCTCCCCTAAGTGGATTTGTAGTTTCTGGTAGAGCAGAAAGTCCCGAATCCAGTATTTCTGACTCATCCTCTGTATTACTGATGGTACTGAGGCCCAGGAAAGTCACAAAAAATTATGTTTGTTTGCTTAGAATCATGTATTTTTGCTCTCTCTTGGATTAAATTCAAAGGTTTCAAAGAGTGACACCCCCAAGTTTTCAGAACGTTGTTAAATGTGTTTTGGTGCCATCATCAAGTGTCAATATCTTGACACTTAAATTTAGTTTGTTTCTTGTCTTTGAATATTACAGTCTTCAAATCGATAGCCCTGTTCTGCAGCTTTCTCTCTCCCCCACGTAACTGCTGGTGCCCACTTTAGCCTTCCTGGTTTTATATCTTATTCCTCTCTGTCTTATAAATTATACTTTTAAAAAAATTTCAGATTGATAATTTCAGATTGATATGAGGGTACAAACTGTTAGGTTACAATGTTTGTGATTGTTAGGTAAAGTTCCTGTTGTAGTTGTGTCCCTCACGCAGGAGGTGTGCCATGTAACCCTTAAATTAGGCCCGTTAGGTGGGAGCGCACTTTTCCCCCTCCTCCCTCTCCCTCTCCCCAACTTGAATTGAACTGAGTCTTTCTCTTGTGTGGGCATGTATTAATTTATTTTATAAATTATTCTTTAGGATTCTGGAATTGCTTGCAGCTTCCCTATTTACATCATGCTGTTGTCTCTGCAACTTTGTTTTCTGCGTTTTGGCAGAAAAAGCTTCTCTTTCTCCTTACTTGATTATGCCTGCTCACCTTTAAAATGGTATTTTGATTTCTCTGGGAATTTTCCAGATAAGTCTTTCACTTCTGACCTGGATGCCTGTCCTTGATGCCTTTGTAAAAACTTCTGGAGTTCGAGGCCTACTACTTACTCCCTCTTTCCTCTGAACTTCCTTTCAAAGAATCTACTCTATTAAAGGAAAAATTTATTAATTTCTGTATATGTGCTCAAACCAGGTTCCTTAATTCTAACTACCTGAGAGAGAACCAGTAAAGACAACCTTTTCATTTTTCAGTTCCATGGACATTTACCATCCATATACTTGTTGGGGATAATTGAACTCTTTTTTTTTTTTTTTTTATTAGAGCATAACTGTGTATGTTACTGCATTTAAGGGATATAACATGCTGATTTTACGTACCATTTGGAATGTTTACATCAAACTGGTTAACAAAGTGTTCACCTCACTTATTTGTTGTGTTTAGATATTAATACTCCACTATCAATATATTTGACATGTACCCTTGCAATATGCATAGTAGGTGAGGTCCCACCAATTACCCTCCCGCCACCCATCCATCCACTAAACTCTTGAATTTAAAGAAAAGAGAGTTTGGATCAAAGATCTTCCACATGCATCTTGACCCAAGTCTCATTTTCGAGTCCTGTTTTGTTCCATAGCTGAGTCACTAGCTCACTTGAAATGCCAGGCCTCATCTGGTTCATTCATTCAACAAAAGTGTGTGAGGATTGTCCATGCCTCAGTATCTTCTGTTCTGATTACCGCAGATGTAACAGTGGAAAACTTAGAGACTAGAGGACTCTCATTCCACTCACATTGGGGTGAGAGTTTAGAAGGGATCTGTGACTCCTGAAATGCTTCATAATCTGCATTTACCATCTGTGTCCCGTGTAGCTTCTGAGTCTCTCTAGATGCTGAGTTCTGTTTTCGTTTCCCACTAAAACACCATACAATTATCTCTCTGTAGCCTGTCAGTGCACTCATTGTAACACAAGTGCCAAGTATGCTTGGCAATATAGTACATGGTGTCTGTTCTTGTTTTGTATAAGTTATGCATATTCAATGTAGAAGAGAATAGATAATGTAGTTGAGACATAGGAAAAACATTGAAATAGGGTAAAAAAACCCCACAATCCAAATATAATCACTGCTAATGTTTTATGATGAGTGCCCAAAATGTGAGTGATCTGTTCAAGATAATAGAGTTCATGTTAGAGCTACAATTGGAATTGACTGATTTTTATATAGCATCAACTTTCAGGCTGACAAGGATTGTTGTAATGATAATGATGATGATATCAAAATAGCAACTATTTATTGTTCATCTACTACATGTCAGTGTATGGGCTGTTTACTTACCTAAACTTCACAACATAATTTTAAAGAAGACATTATTGGCCCCATTTTATAGATTTAGAAAATGACTCAGAAGAATTTTTTTATATATATATATATATATTTTTTTTTTTTTTTTCTGGATCAGTGCTTTATTTCTAAATGTAATTTTTGAGAAGACCTGGTTTGTATGTGTATATGCAGGTACACATAATTCATCTAAATTCAGAATGTCTTCAAAAGGTCACAGGATGCCTGGAAAGAAATCCTGAGATTATTTTAGAGTAATAGCCCAAGAGGAATTTAAAAGAAATAAATAATCTTCTTTGATGATGGCTGGAACAATTCCTCATGTCAGAAAATCCCAGGTTGGGAGAAATAGCAGCTACAGCAATTTGACATATGAATTGGAAGGAATAGATTGTTGTTCTTTTGTGAGCAGGCCTTTTATGTTTTAAAAGTTGTAATGTTTTTATTTAGAGAATAAATTGAATTTTTAGGCATGTATGGTATATACTGCATTTTTAAATTATTGGACTTTCTTCGTATTTTTAGTTTTTCAGTTTGAAAAAACAAGGCTGTCCTACAAATACCAGGCAAATTGCTCTGTGAGTCATGCTGGTCGATGGCGTCTGAATGGAAATGCTCGTAGGAGTGCTGAAGTGTCCTTGTAATTTCACAGCCTCTCTGAATCATATTCCTAGAACTCCAATCATTTCCAAATTGAGGCACTTTCATATTTTAAGTTTTATGAGAGTATATGTGAAACTTAGTAAATGTGTAATGTAAATGTCTTAGCACAATAACCAAGAAAATGCCAGGAAGGCTATGTTAACCAGTGTGATCAAAATGTGTCAAACGGTCTATGAAGTTAGTGTATGATGCCCCATGATCATATCAATGTACACAGCTATGATTTAATAAAAAATAAAAAATAAAAAGTTTTATGAGAAATGTAGAATGATTTCAGTATTTTACATAAACTTTATATTTTTACATAATTCTTAAAGAAAGAAAGTAACCTGCACCTGTCTGCATCCTAATGTGGTATGTGGTTAAAACTTCATGGTTTGTGCAAATAAAGTCAAATTTGTTTTAAAAACAAAGTATTTTCTTTGTAATGATTTCCAGAAATACAAAAAGCGTTATTCAGAAAGCGAGTGTGATTTTTGTGAGACAAAATAATAGAGTTAATTGATGATTTTACAAATGATCTTTATGAAGTAGTTTGACTGAGTGCCACATATAACAATGAGACAATAGAGAGACATAGATCTTTTCCTGGTGGTCCAAATTGATTAAAATGGAGAAGAGCTAGTAGAGCTACAATTTCTATAGCTTCTCTTTGCTACAGAATTATTCAAGAAAACAATGTGGGCTCATTTATATCCCACGACCTTACTGTATGTCCTGGAGATATCATAGTTATCTTGTGCTATTAAGCTTTCTTTAGAAAATGTAAGATTAATATTAGTTTAATTGAAAGACTGAACAGAAACACTGACATTCATTCAACCAAATCATTAAATTCAACACTCCATATGGACACAAAGAACATCTAATTTATCCAATTAAAATAATTTCTGTGCCCTTCAAAGGTGTATTGCCATAACAAGAGATGAACCACTTTTTAATAATGCTGCACTCTGTATTCTTGTGTTGACTTTTACAGAAAAGAAGTATTTTATTTGGTGGGACCAGGTGACTTAGATCCTAAACCTGAGCATCATATAATAAAAAAGAAAAATAACACAGTCTCCTTTAACAATGCTCCTGCTTAAAAATTTTGTCAAATAAATGTACTTTGTTTGCGTTCCACATGAATTATTTTATTGGCAGTTTTATTTATTAATTATCCAGAGCAATGGTTTTGAGAAGCTCAGGCAAGCCTCCTGAATAATAGATAATGTAGTCTTCCCAATAAGTCCACCAGGGATATTCAAGTTTATTCCCGACAATAACAAAAACTGTTCTGAAACAGAAGCATCTTAGAAAAAATATTCGAAACTTCATGCCAAGTGACCTGTAATGTAAATAATAATAGGATAAAAAGGATCTCAGCCTCATAATAAAGATGATATGGACTTCCAGGGAACTCTAATATAAAATACCATAGCAGAGAGACCTCTTATTTTGGAAATAAACTGAGAGATAGTATAGTTGAATACAATTTAAGCCTAAGAAAATTAAACATATTTTTGCAAGCAATTAGATAACCTAAATAAATTTATGTTTTTGGATTCAGATAAGTACAATTCCAGAACATTGATAGGATTTATACAGAAGTGATAGAAGATTGGAGTTCAAAATTTTTAAATTAATTTTTTTAAATGAGAAAGTTAAGTAACTCTACATACCATAGACCAGTGGCCTATATTTTGACCTAAAGGCATCTGTACTATATTATCTGAAATAATGAATAAATACATATAAATAAAGTAATAACTACTATAAACAAGGTTGGTTCACGTTCCATCAAAATATTATTAATATTTTTTGCTGTGTTCATGAGGCAGGTTTTTTTGTTATTGTTTTGTTTGAGACAGAGTCTCACTATGTCACCCTCAGTAGAGTGCTCATAGCAATAACCTTGAAGCTATTTAATACTTGCCTCAGCCTCCCAAGTAGCTGGGACTACAGGTGCCTGCCACAATGTCTGGCTATATGAGATGGGTTAATGAAAGAAATATGGCAGGATTAGTGTAACTAAATGTCCAACAGGGCATTTAAGAGTATCTGATGCTAAACTGTTGGACAGTCTGGACATGCACAGTTTATGTGACAGAATAGGCAGACAGGTTAGTAATGTACTGACTGAGCGATTGTGTCCCAAGCATTCCTACTGCACTGATGTTTGTAAGTGTGATCTCTAACACCATGCAGTAGGCTCCATATTTGGCCATCCCTTGGTCAATATCTTCATTTATAATTTGGAAGAGGATGACAAATGGCATGACAATCACCTTCAGAGGTAATGTGAAGGTAGAAAAAAATGTAAACTCTACAAAAAATTCTTTTTACTTGGCACAATAAAAGCATTATAGTGACCATTTACCTATGCAGTTGTTAAATAAATGACTTATTTCTCCAAAAAGGTCTCCAAGTGAGCGGTGAGTTGAGTCTCTAATAAAAATATTTAACTAGGAGCAAAATGCCAACTTACAAGTGAAGACTAGCAGATGTGCAAAAGCTTTAGTTGATAACAAGGTACTTAACGGTGACCAGTGAGATGCAATTCCCCATGAATCGGCCTGTCCTTCACCCAGAAACTAGTCAGAACTCTGGTAATATTTACAGTAGCATGCAAATAAAGAAGTGATGTTTCCACTGCATGCCATGCCAGTCGGATAGTAACTGGAATCCTAAGTTCTAGATGCTGTTCTTCATGCTTCACATGGACAACTGGAGCATGTCTAGAGAGGGGGGTAAAGCAGTGGTGGGAAACAACTGTGTGGTTAAGATGTTTGTGCCAAATATCTTCCTATTTAATGCGGCTTACAAAATGTGGCAGAAAATATCTCAATTTCTATCTACTGAAATCTCAAGTCCAATCTACCATTTCATGGAAACTGTTTTCCACATAATCATTAATTCTCCAATATATTCAGTACATCCCATGTTATATGTTCTGATATATTCAATACTGTAGGAAATGTCTTTTTAATTTCAGAATATTATGGGGATACAAATGTTTTGGTTACATGGATTGTTTTGAACAGTTTAAGTTAAAGTTGTCAGTGTGCCCATCACCAAGAGAGCCTGCATTGCCCCTGTCAGGGGTGAATTTGCCCACCCCCTCCCCCTTTCCCACTTGCTTGATATCTGTTAAGTTATACTATTGTATGTGCACGTGAGTGGCGGTGATTAGTTCCAGTTTAATAGTGAGTACGTGTGGTGTTTGTTTTTCTATTCTGTGATATTTTGCTTATAGGAATGGTTTCTAGTTTCATTGAGGTTGTTCACCGTATTTTTATGGCTGAGTAATATTCCATGGTCTACATATACCACATTTTATTAATCCTCTAGTGTATTTATGGGCACTTGGATTGATTCCACATCTTTGGAATTGTGAATTGTCCTGCAATAAACATCTGCATGTCTCTTTTTGATAATGGACATTTTTTCCTTCGGTAAATACCCAGTGGTGGGATTGCTGGATCAAATTTTAGGCCTACCTTTAGTTCTTTGAGGAATCTACATACTTTTTTCCAGAGAGGTCATATTACTTTGCATTCCCACTAGCAGTATATAAACATATCCCTTTTTCTCTGTGTTCATGCTTGTGTCTGTTGTTTTGGGACTTTTTGATAAATGCCATTCTTGGTGGACTTAAGTGACATCTCATTATGATTTTGAGTTGTATGTCCCTGATGATTAGATACGGGGAACATTTCTTCATATGTTTTTGGCCATTAGCTTATCTTCTTTTGAAAAGCTTCTGCTTGTGTCTTTTGCCCACTTTTTTTATGGTATTGTTTCACTTTCTTCCTGCTGATTTGTTTGAGTTCTTTATAGATTCTGGTTGTCAGCCCTTTATCAGATGTATAGCATGCAAACATTTTCTCCCATTCTGTAGATTTAATATTCACTCTATTATTTTCTGGGCTGTGCAGAAGCTTTTTAACTTAATCAACTCTCATTTGTTAATTTTTGTTTTTGCTGTGATTGCCTTTGGGGTCTTCTTCATAAATTCTTTGCCTAGAAAACTCTATAAGAGTTTTTCTAACATTTTCATCTAAAATTCTTATAGTTTCATGTCTTAGGTTTAAGTCTATTATCCATTGTGAATTAATTTTTGTGAATGGTGAGAGCTGTGGATACTTTTTTAGTCTTCTACACATGGCTATCCAATTTTCACAGCAGCATTTATTGAATAAGGATTCTTTTCCCCAGTGTATGTTTTTGTCTGTTTTGTCAAAGATCCGATCAGATGACAATATGAAGATGGTTCTCTGTCTGGGCCTATGATGTGATCCATAGGTCTATGTCTCTCTTTTTGAGCCAGGACTATGCTGTTTTGGTTATTGTAACCTTGTAGAATAGCTTGAAGTCTGGTCAAGTGATGTCTCCTGATTTATTCTTATCACTTACTGTTACCTTGGCTATGGGGGGGGGGGAGGGTGTCTTTTCTGTTTCCATAAAAAGTGTACAATTATTTTTTCTAGATCTGTGAAATGAGACATTGGTGTTTTGATGTGGATTGCACTGAGTCTGTAAATCACTTTGGGTAGTATAGACATTTTAACAATGTTGATTCTGCCAAACCATGAGCCTAATATGTTTTCTGTCTGTTTATGTCCCTGCAGTTTCCTTCCTCAGTGTTTGGTAGTTCTCCCTGTGTAGGTCTTTCACCTCCTTAATTAAATATATTATTAGGTATTTTGTTTTCTTACTTTTATCATTTTACTTGCATTTGACATGGTAGATAACCATACTCTACTATTTGAAATTATGTTTCCTTGGCTTCCATGATAGCTCTTACTCCTAACTTTCTGTTTCTGGACACAACTTATTTTTCTTTAAAGATTGCTTTTCTCCCAGACCTGTAGATTCTGACATTTCTCCCTCCTTTGTCTGGCTTCCCCTCCTTGTATCACTGTGCACTCTCTTTCTAGAATCATCTTTGGTTGTCATCCATGTGTTGAAGGCTCCCACATCTCTTCATCAGTTTTAGGAATTCCAGGTCCTCTTATCCAGTGACCTATTGAACATCTCCACTTGGATGGGAATATATTTTGGTAAAAAATGTGAGGGAAGGAACCATTTTATTCTTCAAATTCAAGCCACCACCTGCTTTTTCTGCTCAACTAGAAACAAATGAGAGTGTGCTTGTCTTGTTTAAGATCACTTCCACAGCACCAGCCCACTCACTGCCTGACCAAGTAAGCTGTTAATCGCTGCTGATTATTGAATGACTTGATGAGTCAGTAAGTGAATCATCAAGCTCAGACCCTTCACTGCAATTAAGTTTTGTACAGCAAGTACCCTGGTCAAAAGCACCATAATTTTCATCTAGGATTCAGCAGTGGAATCCCATTAGATCTCTCTGAGAAACATTTTACTTTTAGAAAGATTTTATAAATCAATCTATATTTTATAAGGCAGCCAATTTAGCCTCTGAAACACAAATATAATTCAACTATGCTTATTTAATATATTTCAATGGATTTCTACTCTTTGTAGTTAAAAATAAACATTCCTGAGCTTGATCTATAGGAAATCTACATTGTGTTTTTCGCTTTCATATTTATGACAATCACTGAATATTTCCCCACAAGTTTTTAAAAATTTCAGAACGTTACAGGGGTACCAATGTTTGGGCTACACGCATTGCTTTTGTACAGTCTCAGTTAAAGTTTTATGTGTGCCCATCACCCAGATATTTCTTTTATCAAAAGTCTCAGAACAACAAATGCTGGTGTGGCTGCGCGAATAAAGGACCACATATACACTGGTGGTGGCCACATATACACTGCAAACTAGTACAACCTCTATGGAAAATAGTATGGAGATTCCTCAAAGAACTAGAAGTAGACCTACCAGTTGATCTAGCAATCCCACTACTCAGTAGTTACCCCAAGGAAAAAAGTCATTTTATCAAAAAGGTACTTGCACTTGAATGTTTATTGCAGCATAATTCACAATTGCAAAGATGTGGAATTAACTCAAGTGCCCATCAATTCATAAGTGGCTTAATAAAATATAGTATATGTACACAATGGACTACTACTTAGCCATAAAAAATGATTAAGTAATACCTCTTGCAACAACCTGGATGGAACTGGAGATCATTCTCCTAAGTGAAGCATTACAAGAATGGAAAAACTAGCACCACACGTACTTACTATTAAATATGGAGAACACTTAAAGATCTAAAAATAGACCTACCATTCAATCCTGTAATTCCTCTACTGGGCATATACCCAGAAGCTCTTCCTAAATATTGAGTTATTAACTAACTCACCAGTTTTCTGTCTTATAGTCCAAGGAGCTACGATGTGACATGACCTCAGAGGCTATACCTTGGAAATCCACTGACTTCATCCTCATGGGCCTCATCGCCCACCCAGGATTCCCTGGGGTTGTCTTTGCCACGGTCTTTTCTATCTTTGTGGTGGCAGTAACAGCCAACGTGATCATGATTCTGCTTATACATGTGGACTCTTGCCTCCACATACCCATGTATTTCTTGCTCAGTTAGCTGTCCATCATGGACACAGTCTATATCTGTATCACTGTCCCCAAGACCTCCTGTCCGGCAAGACCTCCTATCCAAGAAAAAGACCATGTCCTTCCTGGGCTGTGTGCTTCAGATCTTTCTCCACCTGACCCTGAGCAGAGCTGAGATCTTTCTGCTGGGCCTCATGGCCTATGACCAGTATGTGGCTGTGCGCAGCCCTCTCTGGTACCCAGTGCTCATGAACCGCGGGACCTGCCTGTTCCTGGAGGCTCCTTGGATGGATTTATGCTGACTCCATCACCATGAGTTTCCCCTTCTGTGAGTCCCAGGAGATCAATCACTTTTTCTCTGAGATCTTATCCATGCTAAGCTGTCGTGTGTGGACATGTCACTCTATGAGACCCTGAGGTATGTGTGCTGTGTGCTGATGCTGCTCGTCACAATGTCCGTCACCTGTGTCTCCCGTGGCACACACCCTCCTCACTGTCCACCAAATGTTTTTCTATATAGGATGAGACCTTTGTATCTGCATTGCTGTCCAACTTCAGAATGGAAATTTCGAGGAGCATTTCTATGTTCTTGATGATTTAATCTCAAGCATTCAATGGAAGTAAAATATTTTCATATGTGATAGTGAAGGAGTTTTATTTAGCAAACTTTGGTGAAGATGACATGATTGTGTCTTGGGTTATGTATTCTTAGTCACATTTATGAACATAATTATTTTCTTACCTCTGAAATTACATTGTAAACCTTTGCAATGTCTTTATTCACTAGGAGGCTAAGATATGCCTGGAGATTAATAAACATTGATTAACTAATTAGAAATTGACTTTGTAATTAAAATTATAACATTGCAGCAAACCTGCAATGCTTCCATTTATGCCTTAACAAAGTGGTTATAGATAAGTGTGCAATGAATAAATCAAGATGTTTCATTACCTAAATTAGCTCCCAGGGTTACTTTGTTTAATTTTCTTATTTTCAGTCTCTTTATTGGTATGCTGGTGTACAAATATTGTCTTTTTAAGTTAGTTGGGGTTAGCTGTGGTGTTTAGATAGGTGTGCAACTTTGATAGAGTACACGAACCTTTCATCACGCATCATTTTACCTTTAAAGTTTTCCTGTGTGTAAACTCCTGAAATATGACAAATAAAAAAAGAAATATTGATTCACCTGCTGTTTATTCTCTTCATCAGTACAAGGTTTAGAAAATGCTGTACTAATTGTTGAGTAGCATACCGCTGAAAAAATTATTTTAATGTCAATATAGAGAAAGAAGGAAAAATGTTCCCTCCATTGATAACTTACACGAGTTTCCCCTACTGTGGGTCCCAGGAGAACATAGGTAAAGAATATTACCTTCAATATGCTAATCACTAGGTTAATTTTGCCTCAGAAGGTTATTAATAATTTGATCTTCACACTGAAATCAAACAAACAAGTAGAAAAAAGACAATAATGGCCTGGTGGGATGAATTTCCTTAAGTGTAGAAACTGCCCTGCCCAGGATTTATTTATATTCATTTATGAAATATCCTCACTGTTATTTCAATTGAGTTTCAACTCTTTACTTAACTTGTATCTCTAATGTCTTCTTTCCTATCCTTCCTCCTGCCTTACCTTGAACCTCTCTTGATCTTCCTCCTCTCTGTAAAATTGCTTCCATTCACATTTTGCATTTTTGCTCTACCCAGGACATTTATGTTTTCTCTCCCACCATCACAGTTTCTATTATTAATAACCAATAGTACTTTTATTTTTACATTTCCAAGATTTATCTATTGTATATTTAATGAGGGCATTTAACTCACTCATTGATTGATATTTAGTCTTGGAAAATAACAAGGCAAGTTCTTAGAGACATCCGAGGCTTTAGAGACTGGGTCAGTGAAAGAAGGAACTTACTTGATGTTGTTAAAAATCCATTCAACTGATTCAGTGGTGTACATGGATATGTTCACTTTATGATGACTTGCCAATCTTACCATTTATATATGTATTTTTTTGTTATGGTCTACTTTAATATAATTTTTAAAAATGTAAATCATATGCATGATGGGTGCCTACTCCTCTCAAGCACAAGACTAGTCTCGATGTAAAAGGGAATGACCAGAGATTTTTTTACTCCTGTCCTTTCTCCAAATTTTTATTTTTTTGAGACCTTGTCTCCTGATAGTAATTTATTTTAACCTCAAATTCCTGGGTTCAAGCAATTTTTACACCTCAGTCTCTTGAGTAGCTGATACTATAGGCATGTACCACCATATCTGGCTAATTCATTTTTTAAAAAATTTGTAAAGACTATGTTGCAGAGTCTAGTCTGGAACTCTTGGCCTCAGGTGTTGCTCCTACTTGGCCTCCCAAAGTGCTGGTATTACAAGTGTGAACCACCATGCCAAGTCAGCAAATTCTTCTTTTTTTTTTTTTTTTTTTTTTTTTTAACAAGAGAGTATTTCTCCTCTCTCTGTTGCCCCAGCTAGACTGTAACATCACCAACATAGCTCACTGCAACCCCATACTCCTTAACTCAAGCTGTCTTCCTTCATCAGCCTTCTGAGGAGCTAGGACTATAGGCATGAACCACCAATCCTGGCTAATTTATTTCTTGTTTGTAGGAATGGGGTCTTGCTCTTGCCCTGGTTGGTCTTGAACTCCCAGGCTTGAGCAGTCAGTTCTTCTGCCTCAGAATGCATGCCAAGCCAGCAAATTGTTATTTAGGATGATTTGTACTCACCGCATTTTCTTCTTTATTAAAAATAGTACATTGATCAGGCATGGTGGCTCATGCCTGTAATCCTAGCACTCTGAGAGGCTGAGGCAGGTGGATTGCTTGAGCTCATGAGTTTGAGACCAGCCTCAGCAAAAGCGAGACCCTGTCTCTACGAAAAATAGAAAAACTGAGGCAAAAGGGTCACTTGAGCCCAAGAATTTGAGTTTGCTGTGAGCTATGATGCCACAGTGCTCTACCCAGGGCAACAGCGTGAGACTCTGCCCTAAATAAATATAATATAATACATTAATTTTGGAATTAAAATTACAAGTTATAATAAACTACAATTGATTCAATATTATCAGATGTATTCTTGCAACATGGCATGAGCTATTCCAGATAACAGGGGGAAAAGTAAAGAGAAAACTGGCCCCAGCTTTCAAAACATGTTTAGCTACACTAGCTGATTTTAATTCTAACCCTCACAAAGTCTTGCAGTGTGCTTAGGGAAATAATGAGCTCCATGGAAGATGGAGTAGCTGATGTTCAAAACAAATTACTGTTTCACTGAAGCATGAGCTAGATGGGTCCTCAGAACTATGTCTTCTGACTTCTGGTCTACTGTTTTGGAGCCAAAGCTTATGATTAACTGATAAAAGCTTTCCACAGGAAAGAAGCATGTGGCTCAGTGTACAGCTACCAGCTTGTTAATTTTAATAATGACCTGGGGAAAAAGATCCCTCCAGAAAAAAACATACTGATAAAACCCATGTGTTGGTAGCTCCCACTGTCCCATCTGGGGTGACACTTGTCAGGGCCAGCCTGCCCGTCCCCGAATTATGTAGGTTCTGGACGCTGACTGCTATACTGTTATCTCTCTTGGGAACAATTACTCTTAGGTAACTGAGGGCTATTTGCCTTAGCAGAAGGGAGAGGGAGAGGAGAAATGAGAGAGAGGAAAGGGAAAAGGGAGAGGGAGACTTTGAGGGAGAAGAGCAGCCTTAGTAAGAGAATGATCTCAGCAGTCTTGGTGCAGAGAGATGCCCTCCGAGCATTCTGCAGGCAGGAGAAGTGAAAAGAGTCAGAGTGAGTCCCCAAAAGAATGTGCATGCTCATGGCTAGCTGCACCACAAGTATAGACTGCCAATCACTGATCTTCTAGTCTCTCAAGCTCTCATGTTCTCCTGTTGAGAGCCAATCTCTCCCCACACCCTTATCACCAAGGTGTTATATTACCAAGATGTTACAGGTGTTTCTTATGATTACATAGTATTCTGAGCTTAGCTCTCACTTCTCTTTTCCTTAAAGCTATATGATCTACTACACCCATGTTTATTTTATGTTGGATGCCAGCTAACCTGGTATACCAAGGACCTGAGGACTCATGTGGAGGGGTGATCAGACCCCCTGTGGGGTCTTTCTGAAGGTGAGGAACATGGATATGAAATTAACTAAACTCTTGCCTTTATTTGTTTTATTTATACAGTAAATATGTATATAATATATATATATATATACACACACAATATAAAAGTATAATAGCAGAAGGCATAAAGTTCAGTTATTAAATACTTTATTAACTGCTTTATTAAATACTAAGGATGATTTTAGATAAGAGATGATCCATAAAACTGAAAATATGTAGACAATTATTTAGCATACTAAAGAAAACGTGGACCTCCTTTGCCTAGAAAGCAGCAGTACATCCCTCCAAGTTAGGTGACTGACTTTAAATAGAGTTCTGCTAAGAAGTCTAAAAACCAAGGGAAAACAAAATGCTTAAAGCATCAGATTCTGGGTCTAAAAGGAAATTATATTCATGAGGCAAGATGATTATAATATTACTAATACATTAGTGGCATTGACAGATTATTTAGCTAAAATACTAGGCTCATATATAAATGATAAGCTAAAATCAGATGTAGTTTCACTTACTATTTATTTTAATTGGAATTTTGTTGAGAGTAGATCTTAAGCTTGAATGATTGCCATGTTCATGTCACATATGTACCAAACACTCCACTGTATTCTTCCTTCAAATCCTAGAGACTCAGGCCAAGAAAATATATAATTTTTTTGTTTTGACTACATAAGTTTCGTTTGTACAACTAGCTGAGAATTTAAAGGTGATAAGTAAAACCTGTAGCTCCAAATGTGATTATCCCACACTGCTTTATTTTTTCTTCAATCATCCCTTTAATTTAACTTCATTAAATTATACTCATCACATAAGCAAAAACAGCGATCTTTATTTTATTCCATGATGCATCCCAAGTGCCTAGAAATTTTCTCGCATGATATATGTTCTCAGTAAATATTTGTGGAGTGAATGAATAAAAGCCATGCCATTTTCAGAAGGCTTAGCACTCTTAAAGTACAAATGTAAATTTTAAAAATCTTTTTAAAAAGATTTCTGGGCTACTCAGGCATAAGAAGTTGCAGTGTACACTGAAGTCCCACAAAATTAGGTGACTTACAAGATTGCATAAAATTTCATGTTAAGGGTAAAGCTAGAATTAAAAAAATTCTATACATCCTTTTTTTTCAACTCCACTGATTCTTAAGTGATTTCTATTATATTACATATTTTTTTTTTATTAAATCATAGCTGTGTACATTGATATGATCATGGGGCATCATATACTAGCTTCATAAACCATTTGACACATTTTCATCCCAATATTCAACATAGCCTTCCTGGCATTTTCCCCGTCACCGTGGCATGACATTTACATTTCACATTTGCTGAGTTTCACCCTTGCCCTTGTGAGATGCCCCGTAGGTGTGATTCCACCAATACCCCTCCCTCAACCCCCCTCC
>CAUYPK010022029.1:0-38157 GCA_963574355.1 Loris lydekkerianus
TGTTTACATGGATGGAGCTGGAACATATTCTTCTTAGCAAAGTATCTCAGGAATGGAAGAAAAAGTATCCAATGTACTCAGCCCTACTATGAAGCTAAATTATAGCTTTCGCATGAAGGCTATACCCCAGCTATACCACAAGACTATGGGGAAAGGGCCAAGGAAGGGGAAGAGAGGGGGGAGGTTTTGGTGGAGGGAGGGTAATGGGTGGGGCCACATCTATGGTGCATCTTAGAATGGGTACAGGCGATTGCGCTAATGTACACAGCTATGATTTAACAATTTAAAAAAATTAAAAATAAAATAAAATAAAATGTTATAGTAGAGTATCAGGTAATGTGTTGTAAGATGCAAGTCACAAAAAATCCCTAATTTTGTTAGCCTAAACAATAAGATATTCACTATTTTATAAAGCTTCAAATTCAGAAATAGGACAGGCTCCAAGCATGCTTAAGTCATTGGCTCTATAATGTTCTCACAACATGAAAATTTTTCCTCACTTTACTGTTTTCTCCAATGTCATCTTTGCCTAAGATTGAACTGCCGATGTGGTCATTACTAGACTGCCAGCCAACTTGTTCTTACAGATTTTCTTACTCAGTAAAGATTAGAAATCTAAAGGGCACCTTTCAGACTCCCTTATAGCTACATTTTTGTATGTAAATTTGGTTCTGACCATTAGAATCATTCACTTGAGATTTAGAAAGCAGGAAGGAGAGAGGAAGTAGTCTCCTACCTAGACCTAATGTGGCTGTTTCTGTCAGCAACATGGGAATGTGAGTCTTCTCACACCAATGTCCATTCACCTGTTCCTGATTGATGGATAGTTTGGGAGGGGAGTTGAAGTGGCAGCATTGACTTCACACATTGGTTTGCTAATCCAGAAACCAAAGCTATGATGTCTATCTTCTAGCTTCCATGTTTCCAAAGACAGCCCAGAGACTAATGGCAGCAGGTAGCTCATAATTCTTAACAGATTGCTATCCTGGTGGGTCAGTTCTATATTTTTCTGAGAGTCATTCCAGAAAGCCTAGCCCTTCCAACAATTTTGAAAGCAATAATTGCCTTATGGTAAACCCATTTCAGTTTCAAATTCTTAATATGGCTAATCTCACTAAAACCTGGCTGATACACGATCTAAGTATTGCCAGATGTTTAAAGTATAAAAAGTAAGCTGTCAGTCATACTAAAGATGCATGTGCCATCCTCATGGCAAGGACAGGTGAGAAGGTCATTGTAACAGGCAGAGGTGAATCATAGAACCCAGGACAGCGCCCAAGAGAGCAGGAGTCAACTTTGGACACATACCGCGTCCACAGAGTTCTGGTGATATTTCCCCAGGACAGTGCCTGTTATTTAAGAACTTTATTGTTCCCCTTACCTCATCTCCCTCCTGTGGTCCATTCTGCAGTGTTCAGGCACTAAGTTTAGCAACATAGAAAAAAGGAAATGGGGTAGGTGGACAAAGACAGAAACCCAGCACATTTCTCTCTTCCCCAAATGCAGTTTTGCTCTTTTAAAAAGGCGGGGTGGGGGTGGGTACAGGGAGAAGTCTCAACTTTAAATTGAGACTGAAGTTTTGAATATTACAATGAGCTTGATATTTTAATTATTAAACTGTCCTTTATGGCTTGATTTGACCTTAAATTATGTATCACCTAGAGTAACCAGAAAAGTGATAGATCCTGCTAGATTATTTATCCAGTGAGAGGAACAGAAATAACCATGTATAAAAAACTTAAAGACACTAAGTTAAAATAAAGTTGCTTCATTTTTACCCACCATGCATGCTGGCTGTTTAGTATCATGTTACACTGTCTTTATATTTCACTGTTATTTACCCTATCGGCAAGAGTTAAATAGGATGTCCTTATATAGTCTGATATTTTTTCGCCCTAATCTCTATTTGTTCCTATCTTTGCTTCTTCTCCAAAATATATATTTGAAAATACACCAACCCCACAGATAATGCTTGTTTCAAAAGCTGCTTTTAATATCCAACTCGTTTGTTTTCCTTCCTTAATGTCTTTCTCCCAGTTTGACAAAGTATCAATGAGTGCCACAGGGTTCTTAAGTAACAAGTTCCAAACAATCATGATCATGGGACTTAGGAGAATGATGTTACCGGAAACTGTGATAAAATGATAATGTATTCCATTACCAAGATCAATTGTTGCCTTCAATCATAAAATTGGGATCAATGATTTTGTCTCATAAGATTGTTGTATGGATTAAGTTGAGTAGTATTTGAAAGTACCTCGCATAGATTAAGGCACACAGAAGTCACTTTGGTTGACTCCAAATCTGATTTGAACTTAACTCTGCACGGCTCTATCTCAAAATCCCAGACTACATATGTCAAAGATCCTTAAGCTCCAGTAGCATAAAACACAATTTTGTGCCATTGAATTTTGAAACTCATTTAGATTAACTGGACTTTCTATGGCAAAGAGAAAGAAGGGAAAAAGATTAAATTTTCAAAGAAAGTTAAATCAGATTGTTAATAAATAATAATTTCCCATGAAAGAAATTTCTTTTTGACTGAAAATGAACAAGTTGTACTTAATGGCAGGATATATCACTGTATTAATATAACTTCAGTGAAATGCCATTAACTTTCTCTGCCTCACTTCCTCCTAACTTTAAAATGGTAGTTATGGTTATAGTCGATGACTTTTATGACTATCAAATTAAAAGTTATGTTCCCAGTGGGAAAGATGGATTGGTGGATTTTAATAACATCTTCACCTCCACACAGCATTGACAGCATTAGGAAGTCCCTGGGACCCGAGCAGTGGTATGAATGTGTATCATATAACAGAGTTTATACGAGTTTGTAAAATAACAGTAGTAATGTCCCTTGTCTTCCATATTGTCCCAAAATGTTTTCCTTCCACCATTGGGGAGAGAAAAATCATTCTTTAACTTTGCAAACAACCTTCAGAATTAATTTAAATGGGAGCAGGAAAGATCGCCAAGATGATAATGAACATCTAGAGAGTGCTTTAAAAAAGAAAGTCTCAGGTTTTACAGATTTGGATATGAAGAAAAGTCCCAGGTATGACCAGATCATCTGCACCCACGTGAGGCAGCATGTGCCTACAGCCTCCCGAAAGTTGTTTTCCTTAATACCTGGTTTTGAAGCAAGAGGTATAACTAATGAAATTGACCTTCAGTCCTGCAAGCAAACCTGGGCTTAGAGATCGTTTATTCTTCAAATTTTGTTTTTGAGTGGGATTTTCCTAATGTGTTATTCAATACAATTTATCTTTATGTCCAGAAAAATATTGTCAGGGTACTCCGTCATTTGCAAATCTTTCTACTAGAGGCTAGAAACTCAGAACTGAGAATACATGACTGCTAGTCTCAGAAGGGCTTGTGTAGTGATGTTCACTGATGCATGTATACTCCCAGAGTCCTGAGGGTGGGGTGGAGAATGGTGAGTGATTGTTTAATGGGTACAGTTTCAGATGTGCAAGATGAAAAGAGTTCTGTAGATGAATGGTGATAAGAGTTACACAACAATGCGAATGTATTTAATACCTCTGAACTGTCCCACTCAAAATTAGTTAAGATGGTAAATTTTATGTTACATGTAATTTATCACAATAGAAAAATAAGAGGAGAGAATGCAAGTATCTGGCAGGGGGGGTGTCATTTATGGTATTAGGGGGTCCTAGTCTCAGGGAGAACCACTGGGGGTGAGATGCTGTGAAGTGCCTATAGAGGAGTATCTCCCACAGCAAGCTCAGGGAAAGAAGTCGGACATTCCAGAACTCCAGAACATATTACAGAAGGCTGAATTAGTCTAACAGTCTTCCTTAGAATCAATAGGCCTCTTTAAAGTGGCTAGGTTAATATTAGAGCAAGAAAAGCAAGAAATCAGGATTGCCCGGGAGGTAGAGTGGACATCAGACACCAAAAGTCATAAGACAAAATGCTTATAATAGCACTCTGGACTGGATATCTGTGTCCCCCCTAAATTCACATACTGAAACCTAACTCCCAGGCGGATGGTGTTAGGAGGTAGGGCCTTTGGGAGGTGATTAAGTCCTGAGTGTGGAGCCTGCATGAATGGAATCAGTGCCCACGTGAGTTTCTTTACCCTTTTTTGCCGTGTTAGGACTCAGCAGAGGACAGTCACCTACACCAGACACTGAATCTGCTGGTGCCTTGATCTTGGACTTCCCAGACTCCAGAACTGAGAGATAAATTTCTGTTGGTTATAAGTCACTTAGTCAATGGTGGTTTTGTTATAGCAACCCAATGGACTAAGATAACAAGCTGATGAGAATTTTGAGTCACCCAGAGACAGGCTCATGGGGCTTGCCCGGGGCCCAGAATCTGACCGTTGTTGCATCTTCTAGAAGAGGAGTCATATATACAGATCCCCCCCACCAAAAAAGGCAAGACATGATGTGCACCATAGGAGCATGCAAGTTGATGATCATAAAATGTAGAGTAGAAAAACATGCTTCCAGATAAGATTTGCAGCATCTGGGACCATGTAAGCAAAAGCATGGGAATGGCATGTCATAGGATATAATCACCTAGGGATTTAAGAGGAGCTGTAATACAAGTTATAAATGCCAAGGTATATTGATTAAAGCATGTATCGACTCCAGTTAACTCTGGGACTTAACTGAAGCATTGCTCAAACTTAAATGTCAGACACAGACACTCCAGCATCACAAATGGCCCCAACACACATGAAGTCATCTGTTAAGCATGCTCAGAGGTCCACTCCAATTCAAAAGTTTCTGTTCACTGCCTCCCAGGCATGGACAGAGTGCAAAAAGGAGATCTGGGGTGGCCAACCTTTTTTCTTTTCTGCTGCATATTGGAAGAATAAGGATTTTCTTGGGCTATACCTTAAATACACAAACACTAAGAAAAGCTGGTGAGGAAAAAGAAAAAAATATCTGTGCATAATTTTCACAATATCTGAAACCACAAATAAGCAAAAGTCCTCAAACAATTTGCAAGCGGCCTACAGGACACAAGTTGGACACTCCTGGAAGCCTTTTGATCTCAGAGGGATGGGCCCGTCCATCTAGGCCTTCCCTTTTTACCCTCACAAAGTAGATGCTAATCTGCTACATAGATCTCCAAAAACTCACAAGACTAATGAAATCTTCCCCCCAAAAGACTAGATTTTGCTGGTCTTCATAGAACTATTAATAACAACCATGGTCCATTTTTGATCCCATATGAACTCAGATTATTAACTAATTCATCCCAGTGGGTACAATGCACACCATCTGGATGAGGGGCTTTGACCCAAACTGTACAAATGCTATTCGTGGAACCAAAACATTTGTGCCCCCATAATATACTGAAATTTAAAAAGAGAAAAGAAAAAAAAATATTTGTATTGATCATAGTCTATAACAGACGCCTATTTAATAACTCAAAAATAAAGCCCATAGAAGGAGAAACTTTTTACACTCACGAGCATCTCAACCAAACCTCAACCTTCTCGGGGTTGCTTATCTCAGTGAGAGGCACCACAATTCACCCATGTGTCCCAGCAAAAGCCTGTACGTCATCCCTGTCTCCTGCTACCTCTGTTCACCCACAATAAGTTAATCACCGTGTCTTGGTGTCCGTGCCTTATATTCTTCAATCTTTTCTTCTTTTCTCCTTCTTCATTTCTCTGGTCTTAGCTCAGGCACAGCCACAGCCCACTGGGACCCCTCTAATGACTTTGTCTCCCCACAGCTACTCTGGCCCACTTCATTGGGTTTCCACCTTACAGCCAGGGTGCTCTTTCTAAAGCACAAATGTTAAGGACAAATTCCAAATAGTTTACATGACAATCATGTCTTTATTTATCAGAGTCACAAAAGGAAACTCATGGGACACTGAAATTGAGAAATAGAAAATATAATGAAGAAATTATTTTCAAAAAAATGGGCAATACTTAGAGCCTAGTAAGAGTAGAGGAGCCAAGTCTGAGGGTTTTCTAGATTCAAGATTTCCAGTGCTAAAACCCCAAAATTTCCAGGCCAACTCAAAATGAGTTGTTCACAAGCAGTTACAACCAGAAACCATGACCATCTAATGCCCAAAGGAATGTGAAAAGGGAGTGGTTAGTAGAACCCACACAGCTGTATGGAGCTGGCCACCTCACAGGAACCGCAGCATTCGGAGAAGGGCAGACACCCTACCTGCAGATACTCAGCAGGAAAGAACTCAGAAAAATAAGGCTCACATTCCTCGGGCTCTCCAGTCTCCTGTTGGTGCCTCTCATTGACCTCACTAGGAAAAAAGGCAAGACAGATGTCACCATCATCCTGGGGGAGGCAGAAGAAGGAAAACCAGAGGTAGCTGCATAAGAGAAATGTAAATCTCAACCACCCTGAGATATCATCTAGCCCTAGTGAGAATGGCCAACATCACAAAATCCCCAAACTGTAGATGCTGGTGTGGAGGTGAAGAGAAGGGAACACTTTTGCACTGCTAACAGGATAGCAAACTAATGCAACTTCTATGAAAAGAAGTATGGAGAATTCTCAAAGAACTAAAAGTAGACCTTCCATTTGATCCTGCAATCCCGTTACTAGTTCTCTACCCAGAAGAAAAAAACAATCATTTTACCACAAAGATATTTACACTACAACGTTTACTGCAGCTCAATACACAATCACCAAGATGTAGTGAACCCAAGTGCCCATCAACCCATGAATGGGTTAATAAACTATGGTATATGTATATATACCGTGGAGTACTACTCAGCCATAAGAAAAGATGGAGACATTACATCTTTTGTGTTTACCTGGATGGAATTGAAACACATTCTTCTTGGTAAAGTATCTCAAGAATGGTAAAAAAAGTATTCAATGTACTTAATACTAATATGAAACCAATATATGAACAACTAAATGCCCACGCAAAAGACAAATACAAAATAGTCCAGTAGAGGAGGTGGGGAGAGCCAGGAGAGGGGAGGGTGGGAGCTCACCTAATGCCCACAATGTGAGGGTGCTCAGCACGTCCCCTGGGGTGAAGGGCTCAACTACAACTTGAACTCTACCTTAGAAATAAAAACAATGTAACCTAAACATTTGTACCCTTATAACAATTTGATTTTTTTTTTTTTTTTGAGACAGTCTCACTTTGTCACCCTTGGTGGAGTGCAGTGACATCACAGCTCACAGCAATCTCCAACTCCTGAGTTTAATTGATTCTCTTGCCTCAGCCTCTCAAGTAGCTGGGACTACAGATGCCCACCACAATGCCCAGCTATTTTTCGAGACAAGGTCTCGCTCTGGCTCAGGCTGGTCTCGAACCTATGAGCTCAGACAATCCACCTGCCTCAGCCTTCCAAGTGCTGGGATTACAGTCGTTAGCCACCACATCTGGTTCTCATATCAATTTGAAATTTTAAAAAATCCAATCTGACCCTTCTGGCTTTGAAGATAGAAAAAGAATGCCACAATCTGAGGAACGCAGGTGCCTCTGAAACCTAGAAAAAGGCAAACAAATAGATTCTCTCTTAGAGCTCCCAGAAGAAATGCAGCCCAGCCAACACCTTGATTTTAGCCCAATGAGAACACTTTCAAACTTCAGAGCTCAGAAGCACAAGAAAATAAATTCAGGTTATTGTAAGCCACCAAGTTTATGGCAACTTGTAACAGCAATGATAGGAAACTAATACAGAAGGAAAACTTAGCAGACATCTGGTCCAACAACTCATCCATGACTTTGACTGGTGTGGCAAGTGGGCACAGCAGTGCCACTCTGATGACAGCATGAAGTTTGTGAATGCCTTTAACAAGGAAAGTGACATACTCAGAGCTTTTCTTCAGGAAGAACATTGGGCCCCCTTCCCCACCTCTATTACAGGTGAGAAACAATTGAATGAAGGAGGACCAGTTAGAAAACCACTGTGAACGTCTGGTTAAGATGGACAGACTTAAAATAGGGTGAAGACAACAGGTATCAATATGTGATGAATGGAACTTGGTAAGGAGTAGGAAAGCTGATGCAAGGTATTTCAGACAGACTGACCACAATGATGATTTGGTCAAAAATTGATTAATAGAGCCAGCACAGCCTTTCCTGTGGGCAGGGCACCTGCTGCCTTTAACAGAATCAAGGACCACGTAGCAAACATCTGAAACTCAGCTTCTAAGTTCATTGAAATGAGAGAAATGAATTATTCATTGTAACAAAGCTCAATTCTAAAGTCATAAAAAAATAGGTGAAGTTCAACAACGTAAACCAAGTCTGAGTAACTGCAGAAGTATTTACTATGATTCTTCCATTTCCATTGGTTAATCTTTCACACACACATTTTTTCTTCCATTTAAAGGAGACAGTTTAACTAAGAGAGAAAAAAAACCCCAAAGAATATGTCTTACGATCAAAGCAGTTTTTGGCCACAATGGTCTCTGTTCCATAACCAAGCTGGACAATGATAAATCAGGTTGATATTTTCATTTTGAAAAGTGTTTTTAGGTTTTGTTCCTCAGAGGGAGACTCTGAGAAAAGGGTATGATTTATTAAGGAAGTGTCTCAGAAAACTGGTAGAAGAATAAAGTGGGATATGCAAGGAAGGCAAGCCATGCAAGGGGAGGACATCCAGAAGAGGTCTTAGTGAGCTCAGTGTGCAGGAGAATTCTGGAGAGAGTGTCACTGTCATAGCCTGAAGCAATGAAGGTAGAACATTTATATGTGCACCTGGCCTAATTTTTGGTTAAGGACACCCCTGGGTGCCCCTGAAAGCACTTCTTTCTTTCCAGATGAGTAGGCAAAGTGCATTCTAGCAGCCTTAGGGGAAGTTGTCCGATAAATGAATACAGAAGCTGCTGTTGGGAATGAAAGTACACGGGGAGCCAGTGTGCAAGAAAAAGGTGATGGAATCCGCAGGAATATGAGCAGAGCACTGCAACAAAATATTACTGAAATTTTCCAGATCATACTTGGACGTGAAATTGATTCAAATGGTTCAATGGGGTTTCTATATCCATAGGTCTAGCAAAATTGCTCTTAAAAAGATCACCAATGATTTCACTCAGTACCAAATGAAATATATCTTCTGTTCACACCTTTCTCCCCTTCTCAGCGGAGCCAGTTCCTCCCTAGTGAAACACAGTCCTCCCCTCCCAGCGTCTCTGACTTGACACTCTGCAAGACTCCACACTCCAGCACTCTCCTGTGCTGGCTGCTCTTATTTTTCTGTAAATCTAAATGCTAGAGCTCATTCCCAGGCCTTTCTCTTCCACGTTTTCTTAAGCTCCTCTATTTTCACAGCTTTAAATACCCGACATTGTAGTCTCCTCATTTTATACATCCGTTCCAGACCTCTCCTCCAAGTGTAAGCCTCACTGCCAACTGCTTACTTGGTATCTTCTCTTGAATATTTTAAAGACCATATCGATTCTGAAGTACCAAAATTAGAGCCTCCACCAATCTCCTCATCGTATCCTTTGTACCTAGATGGTTAAGACAGAGTCTGCAACTCAATCTGACTGCTTTCTCAATTCTTGTATCCAATGCCACTGCATTCAATGGGGGCAATACTTCCCCATGTATCAGGGATCTCAATACTTCCCTATACATCAGGGATCTCAATACTTCCCCATATAACAGAGATCTCAATACTTCCCCGTATATCAGGGATCTCAATACTTCCCCATATATCAGGGCTCTCAATACTTCCCCGTATACCAGGGATCTCAATACTTCCCCCATGTATCAGGGATCTCAATACTTCCCCGTATATCAGGGATCTTAATACTTCTCCATACATCATGGATCTCTCCACTTCCCTCCACCTTTGTGGCTAAACTGTGGCCCAGCCTGCTCTTTCATCTGGGTGATGTCGGCCACCTCCTCAACCGTCTTCCCACTTTTACATCTGTCCCCTTAAATTCAATCACCACATAATAGCAAAAGTAATCGCTTAAAATTGAACCTGCCATTTCCCCCTCTAAAACACTTTATTAGCTTCCTGTGGCATTTTAAATCCTGTCACTCTCCTAATTAAAACACTTCAGTGACTTCCTGTGGCATTTAAAACTAAATACCACAATGTCCTATATCACCTGGTCTCTGCGTACCTTTCCAGCCTCATCTCACATCTCCTTGCTCCTTCTGCTTTGTCACACAGGGTTCTGACATTTGCTAGACATCTGTCTCTGCACCAGCTCAGGAACATCCTTAACCCTGGCTCTTCCAATGGCTGGTTCCTTTGTATTCTTTTGTATCTCAGCCTGAATATCACCTCCCTAAAGAAGCCCTCCCTATCTTTCTATTGCTCCTTACCCTATCATTATTTGTGGAAGTATTTCTTCTCCAACACTTATCACAATCAGTACCTTTTTTGTTTGTTTATGCAACTGTTTCTTGTGTTCCCTCCACTAGAGATAAATTTCCCTAAGGATAAGCATCCCAGGTCTTGTCCACCATTGATCCCTGGTACCCAACAGTGCCTGATTCATATCAGGTGCTGAATAGAGATTTTATGAGTAAGTGAGTGAAACACAGGCCTACAAATTTGGAATCCCAGGAGGTGGGAGGGAATACTGATGCTTTCTTTTAATGTTGAATTGATCAGTTAAACAAGCTTTATATGTGACATAGATCTTCTTAGAATGGTACAAGAATCTAACAGACCTTTCCAAAGTCATACTGTCTCTATTTTAGAAGCCAATATGGATAGTTTCACGGGGATATATTTCAAACTCTTTTACATCAAGCCTTCTCTTTACTTGTCCTCTTTAATATCTGATAGAACGAATGAGACTAACCCCTGGCCACATTTCTTGAAACTAGTCAGTAGTACTTGATTTTCTTTTTTAATTATTTTTCTCTTGTTTTGAAGAGTTCCATTTTAGAACCTTGGAAGAGGATCTGATTTGGATGGTAGATTTTGGCCCAATTTCTATATTATTCAGTTAAGCTAAGTAGATGTGTTAAATGTGTGAATACTTTAAGAGAACACAGGCTGACACGCTTGTTTCTAGGAAATGTGGTCCTTATAGCCTGCATAGTTTATTACATTTTGTCAACGCTAAAGGAGATTAACAAACTGACACTATAGATGCTATCATTTAATACAATATGGGTTCCATCAAATGCCATCAATTTATTATCCTAACAATCAGGGTAATATATACTTATTTTAAAACATTGGGGGAAGACAGAAAAAAATATAAAAGAAAATTTTAACTATCTACAAAATTCCACCTCAGGGGAGAGGGGGACTCATTATTGGATTTTGCTCTATGTCCTTACGGTCTTATTTGCACAAATATATTCAGTCTTTCACTCCTTCATTCAACAAACACTATTGAGCATCTGTCACATGTCACAGACAAGTCTAGGTGCTGCTGAACAAGACACACACGGTCCATATATTCTTGTGGCTTACATTCTAGGAGACAGAGGACATAGACCAGTAAGATGATTCAGTTAGTGATGACAGCTATGAAGAACACAAAACAAGTAACCTGACAGAGCGAAGGTCATAAGCAGAGGGACATTGGTGCCTATGTTAGAGAGAGTTAACAGAGGGGACCCTTATAAGAAAAAAGATCTGCGACCTTAAGAAAGGGGAAGAGCCAGTCCTGGGAGGCAGTGTAGGAAAAGCGTTCCAGGCAGATGGACCAGCACAGGCAAGAGTCTGACTGTAGACTCTGTCACTAGGTTATGGTGGGGCTGGAGCCAGAGAATAAAAGGCAGGGAGCTCTCCTATTGATTGTGATTACTCAATCAGAGAAAACAATCACCCATATCCACTTCAAGTATTTTTATTATGTCATTACTACCTCAACAGTTTAACATATAGCAAAAGATATAAGTGGGTGTTTCCCTAATAACTTATGTCTGAACACAACTTTTTGAATAATCCTTTCTCCTCTGCTGATTTTAATGACACCCTTGTCACATACTTACCTCTTACAATGAAGACTTATGAAGAGAAGAGTGGCAGGAGCAGAGTGACCTAAATCATTCTTTAGGACATTTATTCTGGCAACAGTTTAAACAAAGATGAAGATCTTAAAACATGGAGAACTAGTTGGAAAGCAACAGTGGACATTTAGACAAAAGATGGGAAGGGGCTGGGCATGGTGGCTCACACCTGTAATTCTTAAACAAATAAATCAATCCATAAATAAATTATTAAAAAACAAAAAGATAGGCAGGGCTTGATTAGGACCGTAATGCTGAGAATAGAAGAGAAGTCATGGGGAATAACCAAAAACACGACGACACTGCAGAGTCAAATATGCAGAAGGTGGCAAATGCCTGCATGCACGGCTGGGAAAAAAGAAAAAACGAGGAAAAAGTTCATTCTGAGTGTAACTTAATACTTGCTGAGACTCAAAGCCCACTCTCACTTATTAATTTCAAACTCAAATATTGGAATTAGGCAAAATCGCCTGATCTTTCTTCTTAGCACACTGGGAGCAAGAATCACAGAGCCCTGCCAGAAACTGAGTCCCACGCTGAGTTTAAAGTCCCCAGACTCCTGTGTCCTGACCTCCTCCTGCCACACACACAGCCCTTCCAAACCTTGCTCATCTGGATCAAAGCTGTCACGCTTGCTCCACCACCAGCCCTCCAAACCTTCATTCCTACTTCTCTTTTGGTGGGGGCAAACAATGTGCCTTCTTCTCTTCCTCACCTACACTGGCCTCACTAAGAGCCGTAATTCACTAGGGTTGTGATGAATCCAAAGACGGTTCAGTAATTCTCGTCTGTAACTTGCTCATCAGAAAACTTGGTTCAAACCTTTCTTATTCTCCAAACTAACTTCCATAGTTCCCTAGTAAATATCTCTCTGTAGAAATTCTTCCAACATAATCACTTAGAGAAAACAATTCTCCCCAGGTGTTCCTTCTGTTGGTTTCGGGGGGGGGAGGAGAATCTTCTGCCAAATCAGTTTTTCCAGACAGTCAGAATTACAAGACTTGAATGTAACCATAAAAACAGTGTGCTGCTACCCACATCTATCTGTGGCAGTATAATACACAAGGTTTACATAATCGTTTATCATGTTCGCTATAACAACATTGTTGAGACAAAAAGCAAGTTATGGCTGCCAGAAGAGTGACTGTTCAAGGAGCATGGAATTTTCATCTGATGAAAAAGTTCTCACAGTAGACAGTGGTGATAAGTAGACAATAGCGTGCATGTACTTAATACACTAAATTGTACATTTTTAAATGGCTAACATGGTAAATTTTATACTATGTGGGTTTTGCCAAATGTTGGTGATATTGTTAACTGGATTTCAAAATGACCTCTCTTTAGATATCCGTAGAAGGGATGTCTCACTATATCACCAACACTGTGAATTGCACAATGGATGGTGATCTCCATTAACACAGGAAAGCTCCATCAACTTTCAGCCCTCCCTGGCAAGTGCCTAAGATGTCCTGGCTTGTCTTTCTGTACTAAGATAATGCCACAGGCTTCAGGCTCCGCAGCACATTGCTGGCTTTCTCTTTCCTTTTTGCCTCGTTTTTCACTCCTATTTTCAATTTACTTTATCTTGCTGGTATATATGAATCTTCAGCAGATACTTTAAATCCTTTAAAGAATTTGACAGAATATAAATAACCTAAAATCAAAGTATGACCAGATATACAGTGTTTGCTTACTTTGGCTCTCATTATGCCGTCTCTTTTCCCTGTGTGAACTTCAAAATGGTCCGTGCATTGAGATCTCCAAGAAATCTTATTAGACTTGAGACATGTTTTCATTTGATGATTAACTTCCCCAGAGTGAACACATTCTTTTGAATGACTTTATTCACCCCTGGTATTCTCCTCTAAAAAAACTTCTATTGGAAACAATTTAATTAATGATCTTTAATGGTTATCAAGCATCATCTCACAAATGCTGTGATTATGATGCAACGTCCTTAACTCTGAGTTAAACCACTGCTGTTGAGAAAACAAAGCACACTTCCTCTCTGTCAGGTTTTTACTGCTTCCCATGGTCACAAAGAAAAAAATGCCTAGCGATGTCTTTTTCTCCAAAGTGGAAAAAAAAAAAAGACTACATTTTAGATGACGAAATAATAGACAATTATGTCATACATCCTTCTTTTTTGTGGCAAGTTGGAAAAATATAAATAATTCCTCGGAGCACCAATGCCAGCTTTTGCTTTGGGGGATGGGAGAGATTCCTTATAAAACAGAGGCTGGTTATTATGGCAGAGAATATTCTTTAATAAAAGTTAAAAGTCTCTAGGTTGGGTCTAAAAGAATTAATGACTAGATGGACATTTGAAACATATCTGGGAGAGCAGGTGGATCATCAAGACAGTACAATCGACTACTATGATGGCAATATGAATGAATGCACCCATTTCCTCAACAAATATTTGAGCTATATGTGCTGGACATTATGCTCCAGGGAAAAAACAGTGGGAAAAGAGGCTTACTCTTTAGTTGAGGAGAGAGAGAAATAAGCAGGCAATTCTAATATAGATATGTATTGTGCTAGGAAGCCCCGTCTTTGTGGTTAGGGAAAGTTCCTAGAGGAAGTCACATTGACACTCAGATCTGAAGGACGTACAGGAGAAAATCCATCTTAGACAAGGTGGGACTGAACCGGAGAGAAAGAGAGCCCTCCAGACAGAGAGAGGAGCATGTCCAAAACCGCAGAGCAGAGGAAAGGAGACAATGGTACATTTGGAGAACAAGTAACTTGGTGTGGCAGGAACTTAGAGGGCAAATCTGTGAATGGCTAGAGATAAGGCCGGAGGAGAAAAGCAAAAAGCATTTGAAGGAATACAAGGGTCATTAGTAACTGGGAAAACGGCTGAAGGTTTTTAAGCAAGAGAAGGACAAGACTGGATTTGCATTTTAGTAATATGTAAACACCTGGTCAGTGTTTCGGATTGCATTGGGGGAGAGCAAAAGCTGTGCACATTAGCAGACAGCAGACCATCGCAGCAGCACAGGTAAGAAACGGCGGAGACCTAACCCACGGCTGCCTGAATATGTTGATCGTGCACTCATATCACTAGATAATTTTGAGTAATGAACCCCCAATTTATGTACATTTATATATGCATAAATGTAAATGTGCATGATTATATTAATAAAGAAATATAAAATGAGATTCAATAGATAGAAACAAAAATTATAACATTTTCTTTCTGCATCCCAGCAGATTATCTTACACACACATCCCTAAACAAAGAACATGGTGCTGAAAATAGAGGAACTTGAATAAATCATAGAGAGATAAGATACAAAAGCAATGGGATTTGACGGAACACAGAAGGAGGAGAAGTGAAATAACACAAGAAACACCTGGGATTTCAGGTTGAGGAGCTGGTGCTGTGGGCTGAGTTGTCATGCACCGGAGAAAAAATTATTTTGAATGGAAAAAGACGAAAGCCCCTTCGCACGTGTTGAATTGAGATGGGGAAGAACAATGGGCATTCATTAGAGCAGGGGTGCAGAGGGGTTAGTGACCAGTGGCATGTGGAAAAATAGGAAAGTCATCTCGCCATCCTTTCTAAACCCATGCATTTTTTTAATTATAATTAAAACTGGTAAATCTCTTTCTGCCAAATACACAGCGATCTCTTTTCTATTTGGGGCTGTACTATTAAGGAACTCCAAGAAACACAAAACCTTATGCTTTCCTTCATGAAAGTATCGATTCCCCTCCAGAACCTTGGCCTTCAGTTCTGGTGTAGCATTAATCCACTACATCAAGGTTTACTAACAGGTACCATTAATTAAAATACCTGAAATATCATACAGCCCTTAAATAAAAATAAGCTTCCTGTGACTTCTAAAATCCTATATTTCAAGACAACTTATTTAGAGCCTAAAATATCTATTGTAATATAAAATTTGGAAAACCATAACAACCTAAAAATATATACTCTTTACTGATTGCATCTCATACCACGCAGAGGGCAAATGCAGTTCACCTGAAAGTCCCAATGTCCATTACTAAGGACCTCTGTGGACCCCAAGAATTGTTTTAGGGAGAAGAGAGAAAAAAAAAAAACCATAAAGAGAGAAGGGTACAGGTGAAACTTACTAAATGCAGAATATAAATGTCTGAACACAATAACTAAGAAAATGCCATGAAGGCTATGTTAACTAGTTCAATGAAAATATTTCCAATTGTATATAAAACCAGCACCTTGTACCCTGTGATTGCATTAATATACATAGCTATGATTTAATTTAAAAAAAAAAAAAAAAAGAGGATCAGAATCACATACATACATTTTCAATCCTACGGTTAAGATGTTTAGCCGATCTCACCTAACAAGGAAAGTAGTGATTAATGTCAAATGTGTTACCAAGGTTGCCCTTAGTTGAAAGACCATCCAGATTTATAATTGTTGAAACACAAGTTGTCACTTTGTTGCTAGTACAGATGCATTCTTACTTAATGCCGTATTCAGGCAAATGAGACAGCGCTCCCTGAAAAACAAAAGAATTTCTCAAAATCCACCCAAAGAGTAAATGGCAAGACCAGGATTCAAAATAGGGTCTGTGTGAGTTCGGCACCAGTGCCCCAAACTATGACACCACAGCGTCTCACTGGCTCACCATGTGACAGTCACAAAGTGCTCTCACACACCTGGGAGGAAGGCAAAGGGAGCACTGCTGCTGTAAAATTTAAAAGTTCAAAGAGTCTGTGGTTTTCACTTAGGCAACCGATCTTAAATACAAGAAGCAAAAATAAACCAAGAATTTCTAACACCCTATCTAGAACTTTGGCACTATAGCACACATGAAAACGTGCGCGCATGCACATGTGCACAGAGTAATAAGAGCTCAACTTTACAACTGCAGGCTGCCTACGCCAGGCAAGAAATGTGTCACCTTACACTGAAGAGGCTGTGAAAGCAGAAAAATTAATCCACCATTTTAATTTTTAAAAAAATGTGAGAACCTGAGAAGATGAGCTAGGGTGCGATTGGGTAGATTTGGCTATTTTGCTATTAATCATTTCTCCACTGCATGGTCAGCAGAACTTTCAGTCTATTCAGTGCATTGTCAGGTCCACGGAAGAGCCCCTGTGACCAAGTGAGATGAGATTATAAAACCATCACTGTATCCAAAAGCCCAGGAACTGTGCACAAAACTGCAGTCGTCAAGAGGAAAAGAGTAACCCCAGAAAAAGGCATTTTTTCCAAGACTGGAGTACTGAAATTGCCTAACAGGACAACCTATATTCTAGCAATCACAAATCTTGAATTTAAGATAAAATGTTATACTGCATGTGGAATCAATCACAAATCACTACCTTTCTGTTTTAAGGAAAAATCTGAATAAGATTAGATGAATAGCTTATAATGCGGGTCCTAAGTTTCTTTGCAGAACTAGTAATGTTTCTTTATTTTTGCCTTCTGCTCTGCTCCCAATGACTGCCTAAGAGGACTTCAGACTGTTCCATCATCTGATGCTCAGAGTCATCCTGCTGCTTTTGAGTTACCTAGGAGGAGTGGGGCGCATTTACTGCCAGGTCTCTTAAATCAAGCCATGTGAGCCAACTGAATACCTAAAACACCCAGGATCTTGAAGCAAAGGCCTAACTATGGGAAGACAACAGTCAATAAAAGCAATAGTGCCACTGAGGTCCCATCTCCACTAACGTCCACACCTGCTCTCCAGCAGCACACGCTCCAAGGCACTGTTTTTCAACCTTTTTTTATCTCAGGCACACTTGAACCTATAAAACTTCCATGGCATGCCTAAATTATCAAAAAAAGAATAAAAAAACTTGTTTTGGAAATAATTTAATTAATGATCTTTAAAACTTTCATGACATAGCTATGGTCCCCTCATGGCACACCATTTGAAAATGAGTGCTCCAGATTAAAGCATCTTCCCTGGGAATGGATGCTGCTGGTGGTGCAATATGAGAACCTTTCTTGAACTAAGGCTGGCTGCCATTGGGTTACTAACTCCAGGAGCTCATCCAAGATGGAGAAGTCAAGTCTCAGCACCGATCCAGGAGGCATAAATAGGATCTCTTTTCTAAATGCCATATTCTTCTCTAAGCCAGTCACCTGAAGCAGGGGTTTTCTCTATTAGCTCACCTGTTATCTATTGTTCTTCTATTGTTTTCTTTTTCTACTGAAGAAAAAAAATCCATAACACAAAAAATCATAGGATGCATTTGCCAAGAAGTAGAATATGTTATCTACTTTCTTCTTCTAAACCTCAATCTCATTTCAGTCTAAACACCGTGTGCTTTTTATGACCTCCTCCCCTTATACTCTGTCCCAAGGTTGAGATTCCTCTAACGATATTCTTTAAGAAATCTCTCTGTACTATACACATTTGCTACCCCGAGGCCGTAGCAGCCATGGCTGTGGGCTTCAGTGGCCACTGTGCATTTGCATGCCGTGTTTTCTCACCCTGACTCAGTCCTCTGTTCCCTCTTTTATTACCACGCTCTCTCCAACCCCTGGAAATGTTGCCATTTCTCCTTTGTGACCTACCTTTTCCTCAAAGGCAGTAGCAAAAAAAAAAATCATGATTTTCTAAGACTGTAAGTGACCTCACTTTTGGCAATATTGTCCCAAGGCAAAGACATTACTGACCACAATTCGGATGCTCTGCAGTGCCCACCCTCAGTGTATTGGCCACAAATTTTGAAACTTCACTGGTTCCAGGTCCTTCTGGGTTTGTGGTCCTTCCTGATCTCACTGTCAAATCCACTGACCAGTCTGCCCTCAGGACCAACAGTGGCCTCAAGCCAACGGTTAAATATTTTGACCTCAAAAAATCTTTCAGTATGCTATGAATGTTTCCTCCTGTCAGTCTGTTCTCTGTCTGATGGGCAGAGTTCAAATCTACAAGCATGCAGACTTGTAGACTGCATACTTTGTCCCAGTCTCATTGTTTGGAGATACAAAAAAACACAAAGAATAAGAACCCAAATGGTCTCTTTGACTCCTAGCTTTGCTGACTTTTATGCTATGGCAATGGTGCCTCTGCAGATGTTATCAGAAAATTGCAGCTATGGCAAATGTTTAGCCTTGAGGACTTCATCCTAGCGAGAGCTTCTAGCATAGAACAATAAGCAAGTTGCCAGTAAGTTGCAAACTCTTACTTCTAATACATAGAGCAAGTTGCTTCAATAAATATTTCTCTAAACTTAGCAGAAGCCCACCATCCTGACTGATGTTTAAATACCCGATCAGATAATATATTCACTGTCTTTTTTTATTTCAAACTAATATGAGGATTCAAATTTTTAGGTTACTTTGTTCTCTACTTCTAAGGTAAAGTTCAAGCTGTAATTGAGCCTTTCAACCAGGAAGCATGCTGAACATCCTCACACCGTACACATTAGGTGAAATTCTACCAATTGTCCTCCCTCCTCCTGCCAATCTCCCCCCCTCCTCACTCCTTCCCTTTCTCCCCTCCCCTCCTCCTTCCTAGACTGTATTTGTGTTTTATTATTCATGTGGGGGTGTAGTTGTTTATATATCGTTTCCATATTAGTATTCAGTACATGGGATTTTTTTTCCATTCTTGAGATACTTTACTAAGAAAAATGTGTTTCAATTCAATCCAGGTAAACATAAAAGATGTAAAGTCTCCATCTTTTCTTATGGCTGAATAGTACTCCATGGTATGCATATGCCACAGTTTGTTACAATTACAGCTACTCCAAAATCTGAGACACTTGCTTTTCTCAAAAAATAAACCTTTTTCTTATTTGAAAAATCATTGTTGCCTTAAAGGAAAATTGAGACCTTACACTTTTAGTTTACAATAGAAATACTGAACATAATTATCTTTGAATTATAATGAACACTGTGCTTTTGGAAAATTCAGTTGGAACCAAGTTAGAAAAAAGAGCCCAGATCTAATATTGCTTAAGGCTCTGTGCAGATTATCTACTTACAATTTGGCTCCAAAATCCCTCCTTTACTTTTCATCTGTATCTCAGGGGATGATTGCATTTCCCAGAACCCCTACAGCAGAGTTCTGGGTTAGAGAAAGCCAATGAGAGTTCCTTGTGCATGATTAGAAGGCAGAAGAGAAGGAAAAGCCATTCCATTATTCCCCCAGCTGCAGTGAGCATGGGCTCCTGCACGTGTGGGAATTTTATTTTTTTAAAGATGTCTGCATGTCCCCTCATGAATCTCATAACTTGGTACTATGGGAGCTTCATGAGATTTCTGCAACTTTCTGATTCCTTAAAAGCTGGTGGTGAAGCTGAGATCAAGTTACAGCCTTCCTTGACCTTATGTACCCCCAGCTCTTCTAAGGGTTTTGAAAGTATCCATTTACCTATATTAAATCTCTTCTTGCTTATAGTACCTAGAGTGATTTCTGCTTTGTAAACACTGAACAATATACCCCACCATTCCACATCATTATCCTTGTTTACTGATTTCTAAATTTCCAATTGAATTAATGTGATTGATAAGCTTCAAACCCAGAAGAGAAAACCCCTCCCCCTACTCTCAAATTGGAAACCCCAAAACTCCAGAAAATCTAACCACTAAGTGAAATGAGTGGGAATCCAATAGAACCTTTGAACTATGGTTAAAAAAAAAAAAATACTTTTGGCTTTCAGATTGAAGGAGGCCTAGGTACAACGTTCTTTGGTCATCCCAAATCCAGGTTCATGCAACACCAGCCACCTCCACCATGCCACCTAAGTTTGACCCCAAAGAGATGAAAGTAGTGTACCTGAGGTGCACTGGTGGTGAAGTTGGTGCCACATCTGCCCTGGTCCCCAAGATCAGCCCCCTGGATTTGTCTCCAAAAAAGGATGGTGATGACACTGCCAAGGCAACCGGTGACCAGAAGGGTGTGAGAATTACAATGAAACTGACTACCCAGAACAGACAGGCCCAGATTGAAGTGGTACCTTCTGCCTCTGCCCTCATCATCAAAGCCCTCAGGGAACCACCCAGAGACAGAAAGAAAGAGAAAAACATTTAATACAACAGAAATATCACTTTTGATGAGATTGTCAACATTGCAAGACAGATGGGACACCGATCTTTAGCAAGAGAGCTCTCTGGAGCCATTACAGAGATCCTGGGGACGGCCCAGTCAGTGGGCTGCAATGTTGACGGCAGCCACCCTCGTGACATCATAGATGATATCAACGGTGGTGCTGTGGAATGCCCAGCTAGTTAAAAAGTACAATGGAAAATGTTTCAATAAAGCATAATTTGACACCCAAAAATAAATAAATAAGAACTTACATTTTATGTGATTATTATTGTGACCATGAAATTTTCACAGTATACAGGAACTGTAACTCATAAATATGTATGTGCACATATTGAGCAAGATGGCCTTTTTAAGAGTTACGTATTTTTAACATCTGATTCTAGTAATTAAATTTGCTAAACTTTAAAGGTCATATTTCTACTAAAAGCCAATCGACTGAATATGAGAAACACGTCTTCCAATTTAGCATCTGCATTAGTTTTCTAGGACTGTCATAATAAAATGCCACAAACTGAGTAGCTTAAATAATAAAAAATTATTATCTCAGTTCTGGAGAATAGAAGTCCAAAACTGAGATGTCAGCAGGGCCTTCTGAAGGCACTAGGGAAAGATCTCTTCCAGGCCTCTTTCCAGCTTCTGGAAGTTTGCTGGCAATCTTTAGCATGTTTTAGCTTATAGATATATTAGCCTGACTTCTTTCAAATTTATAACGCATTCTCCCTGCATACATGTCTCTGTGACCAATTTCCTCATTTTTAGAAGGACATCGGCCATTATTGGATCAGGGTCCAACCTAATGATTTCATTTTAACTTAACTAATTACCGTATATACTCAAGTATAAGCCGAGTTTTTTCCGGCACAAAATTTGTGCCGAGTTTGGGTTTTTTGGCACAAATTTTGTGCCAAAAAAACTCGGCTTATACTCGAGTATATACGGTAAGTCTGGAATGACCCATCTCCAGGTAAGTTCCATTCTCAGGTACTGAGAGCTCCATGTATCTTTGTGCAGGGGGGTGGGGGGGGGCACAATTTGACATGTAACAGCACGTCAAATTTGTCAAAATTGTCTCTCAGTCGTATCAAACCAAACAAGATACAGACACCACCAATATATAGCAAGCTATATTCTCAATCTGATAAAAAACTAACATAAAATATAAGTTTATTTTAATTCTTTACATTTTTTTCCTATGAGTCACTGTGCTGAAAAACAGAAATTGGCATCTCTAGAGTTCCTGTGTAGACAGACAGTCTGGGGCAGAAAAAAGGAGCCCTAAACAAGATATACAAATGCCCTAGATTCAACACTACACTGGGACGTGCTACTGACATGAATTTGCACAAGAAACCTGCTCTCGAACCTTCAATATTTCCATCTATAAAACAGAGAAAACAACTTCTCTACCAGTGGTGATTCTATTATGTCTATATAGAAGGAGTTCAGGGGAGATAATCAGGTTGGGAGAAGGGCGTGAAGTATTTGCATAGTAATTTACACAGGAGAAGTACGTGTATCAGTTTTCTATTTCAAACAATAGGACAAGTTACTGTGAAATACTGTGTGAATGCACTTTACAATAATATAGATTTATATAAAGTCATCATTATGTACTTTGTAGATTATCATTGATAATCCAATGTTCAATTTACTTTAAAAGTTTTTAATAATGTTAATAGTAATTATGATAACCACTCCTATTTACCTATTTTAATTACTAGTTTGATTTTTGATTCTAGAAAAATTCATAGATATTATAGAAAATTTACCATTCAGGAAAAAAAATAGAAGAGTAATGTGAATCAACTACAGCTTTCACAAAAATCACCTTTTGCTGACTTTTTGCTTTTGTATATCATTAAAACTTTCTATAGATGTATGTTTGAGGGCGGCAATAAAGGGGTTATAAACTGGGCTAAAACCTTATGTTATGTTTTATACTTTTTTCTACTAATGATATATTATGACCATTTCTTCACTTCATTAAATATTTTTCTCTAATATCATTTCTAAAGACTACATAGTATTCTATAGAATAGACATATCATAATTTATATTAACATTATAGGTTAATTTTATTTTTTGTTATCACATATAACATAATATCAATCATTGAAAGTAAATTGACACATTTATGATTACTTCCTTTTAAAAATCTTGGAAATAAAATTGAAGTTATAAAATATCAGAAACTTTTAATGAGTGAACCTTTTATATTTTAAAATTACCCCACACTTTTTATGTTCAATATGAAAAATTTCATTCTTTCATCTTTGCAAATTAGCTAAGTAAAAATATGGTATGTAATAGCTGTTATAAAACGCAGGTCTTTAATTAGAAAATTAAACATGCAGTGTATCTTCCACTGGCAATTTTTTATATGTAAAATGTCCTATTATGTTATGGTCCATTGGAGTATCATCTTTTTATACTGATTATTGCAACTGTGTACTAAGGATAAGAATGCTTTGTGTGTCAGATATGTTGGGAAAATCCAAAATTATTTATATAAATTGTTACAATTTTTTCATATCTAGAAACCTTACCTTTTCAAGTCAACAGATGTGAAAAATCTTTATGATTTTGCTTCTGCACATAGGTATAAAAACACCTTGTTCTTGAGTTAGAAACATATCCAACATACATTCTTGATGTTTTTTGTTTCATATTTTACATTTAGATCTTTTCTTTAATTATAAAAGCAAAATATGACCACAAAAATCAAGCCATACAATCATGAACAAAGGAAAACTTCTCCAGTCTTCACCCTTCTCTACCTCAAGTCCTACCACACAAGGAGATTTGATTCAGATTATATCCTTCGAGATCTAATACATATACATATAAAATATTTTCCTTTTATTTGCTTATCTACATTTCTAAATGTGTCTAAATGAGCACACATCTCTTACATAAATAAAGAAAAAATAGAAGCTTTAAAAAATATGATGGAAATTTCATTCCAAGATACCTTAGGTGTAGCTCTAGAATTTTAAGGGAAAGACAAAATACCCTTAGTAGGGAGAAAGGCAACTTATTTGTTTGCATATTGCAATAGAAATATCCATTAAGTTTATTGCCAGAGCCATCAGTATTCAGTTGGGAAAAAAACTAACTAGCCCAATTCTTGGCACCCAATAGCCTCTCAATAAATATTAATTATTAATTAATTAGACAATAAATTCATTTCTAGGAAACATCATTTGGGACTGGGAGGGTTTTGATTAGGCATCTGAGAGGGCACAGGTGGTGTTGTCATTGCCTCTTCCAGCTAACAGTTGGGAGTTTCAAAAAGAAAGGAGGCTATGGGAGGTGAAGGGCTGGCTATGCAGATGGTGTCAAAGAATGAAATTTAGATTTTTGGACCACAATCTAAAACACCAAAATGATAAGCTTTTGGCTAGAAATGCAGTGCATGTTAGTAATACAAAGAACCATATGTTTGTCCAAAAACAAGTTAACCTGGTTAAAAGGTCCTGAAATTGAAGCAGGAGATCTAGACACTGGTTTACGCTTTGCCTCCGATAAGCTTAATTAACCAAATCATGGTGCCACTTTCACACTAGTCACTTTTAAAATGAAGAGACAATGTCTAAGAGCCCTTCAAATCTTAATAAAGATTTGTCCCTAAAGGGGTAGGGGGAAGACTTAAAAAACTCAGTTATATATCCACTTACCATGGAGACCCAGCAGCCATGACCTGGGAGGAATTCCATCTCCAATGTACCCAATAGTGTCCACAAGACAAGTCAATAATTTTTAAAAAGAGTCAGAAATAATAGTCATAGTCTCAGAAAATCACAAAATTATACGTGTGCAGAGAACAAAGAAATCTTGATATTGTAAAACATAAAGACAAATGCAACATCATCAGCGTCCTCAGACTTGCTAGGCAACTACCCAGAAATGTAGTATGTGACTTATGTGAAGGAAGGAGAAGCAGAAACGTAGTAACTGCAAGTGAGGTTGAAAATGCCCAGAAGAATGTACAGGTGAGGAAAAAAGAACAGATTGTCTTTAATAATTTGTTAGTTTACCCACTCATTCAAGCTGGATGATATTCAAAACATTTACCACTTGGTATGGCAGAGCCCATCAGAAGGTGCACTTCAGCCTATCAGAAGAGATGCCAGCTATAAACAAATGCAATGGCGGTCTGGGGCATCTGGCACAGCGTGATGTGTGTCTGCATTTAGCAGCTGAGTATATAAGAGCAGTGTGTGTGTGTGTGTGTGTGTGTGTGTGTGTGTATAACCGCATGGAACACCTCTCACCACATACATATACTCCCACCTTATATGACATCTTAGGTCAAAATTATTACTAATTAAAATTTAAGATCACCTATATCTCATTCAAGGTAAAAAACTGAAATTTGCACTTAAAATCTTAACTTGCTATAAATATTTGGCTTAATTCTGTTCGACTGAATTGTTTCAAATAGCCCCAGATGTTTTATACCATGTTTTGCTTCATCTTGGAACACTGGAATAAAACATCCAGTAATTTTAAGTATTTTTCCATGCCTTGTATATATGAGACGTATTTCTCTTGCCTTTGCACATGAAATCTAATTTAAATACACATTAAATCGGTAAGGTCTCAAAAGTTTCCTCATGCCTTTGAAATGAGTACTCCACTGTTCTTCAGAATTTTTATCCTTCCTAAGGAGACTTCTCAGCCAGCAAGACTTCTTATTCCTTTTCAGGTAAACAACATATACAGAGATTTTTTTTTTTTTCTCTTCCTCTGTAGTAACTATCTAGGTGCAGTTCTCTTTTGGAATTTTAATTCTATTTTTTATAGACTCCTTTCAAGAAACTTTTCTGTTTTTATGTCTCCATGATTTCTGTTTCTTTCTGTGTCTATTCTCTACTGATACTATTCTTTCTTATTCAGAAGAGTTATTCCTGTAGCCAACCAAATTTTCTAAAATAAACACATTTTATAATATATATCTTTACACATGTTTAAATACCAATATATATTTTATAAATATATGTTTTTATAACATATACACATATACACACACGTAACCTTTAGCCTCAGCCTCAAAGTCAGGTTGTTTTCCTTCCCTAGCTTGGTGCAGTTTTCCATTGGCTACATTTGGTTGTGGCAGATGTTGAAGAGATTATCACTGTTGTCATTTTTGCTGTTGTTTTCATCATCAAATGAGAAGCAGTCTTCCCAGACATCATATTTGTCAACAAACAGGGTTTTGGTTTTTTGGTTTGGGGGGCGGGGGGGGGGGTTGTTTTTTTGTTTTTTGTAATTTCTTGACTTTGTTCAATGTACACAGACATTTGGGTAAGTCAATCCCCTTTCTGGCATCTAAAATGAAGGGTAGTTTGAGGTACCAAATCATGGCTGATAAATGGCAGAACCGAGGTAAGAAAACAGCTCTTTTGATGCCATACTTTTTCTTGATGCTGCACCAGAAGTCTAAGGTACCAAAAGAGGGCATTGTGATAAAACAGCAATGCTGATTTTTGCTAATGTATGTCTATATGAGTGCATAAGTAAATATACATAGTTTGTAATGAGTCTCCATTTTGTAACTACTATTTTATAACAGAAGGATTCAAAATAATACCAAAACCAAAGATGATATAGTAAAATACACTGTGAATAATGTGGTGGTGGTGGAGGGCTCAGTACAGCTTATGCAAAGAGTAATCTAAAGAGTACTATACACAGAGGGAAATTGAAGGACTTCCTTCATATGTATAACATGTGTTTGATAATCCTCCTCCCATTGGCTTTCTCATTTGCCCTAAAAGAGCCTGTACACTCATATAATTGCAAAATGAAATGCAGCGTGAAGAGTGATTTTTCCATTTTATGCCATCCACTGATTAAGTGATCCAGTTTTCAGCAATGTCAACAATCATTAAGAAAAGTCAGAGATTAAATACCATATAAAAACAAACAGAGCAGGCAAATGAATAAATCATTTTTTAGAACTTGTGGATACTCGGTAATGGAATTTTATACTTAAATTAAAAACTAATTCACCTGTAAATAATGATGGTATTAGTAATATGCGAAACTATTGCACTGCAGTGCGTTTCCAGCGTGCTTTCTGCAGTCCGTAAGTGATAAGTCTTTCACATTATACATATTTATGGTCTCGATTCTTTGGAGGATCATTGTCAGAAAGGATCACCTTGAACTCTTTGACTTTATGCAGAAAAGTCATATGGAAACTACTCATATACCATTACCCTATTCACCAGCCTTGCTAAATATTTAATGGGCAACAAATTGTTAAAAAGCCAATTATCATGACTTCACAGTCTCTTTGGAAGTGTAAATACAAGTTTCTCTCACCTAATTGTAGAAAGATAAATGAATTTTTATACCTGCTTTCATCACCTAATAATCCATCAAAAATTTGCTTCTCAATTTCAGGCAAATTACATATATTTTGTTTGTGCTTTTTCAGTTTGCATAAAAACAAAATAATTCAAAGAAATGTCCTTTTCCTCCCTAGAGATTATGTAAGCAAAAAATCACTTGGATTCAGATCTATTGATTTTTAAATTATTCTTTAATTTCTTTTGATATAAAATACCACTTTAATTATGTTAAAGAAAATACAAAAAAAAAAAAAAAATACGAAGAAAATCATCAGCAATACTTCCAGGACTAAAACTAATCATGGTTAACATTCCAGTTGGTCACTCTTTAAATATTTACTATGACTTTACCACATGCCACATACCATGCTAAGTGCTATAAAATATAGTCAGGAACAAGAACAAACTCTTACTGTCATGAAGTTAGCAGTCTGATAAGAAAGGATGCTTATGAACAAGTAATTATAATTTGATTAGTTCTAGGATAGTACTTCTGGATACTGCTCAAGTTTCACCTAGTTTATGATTTAGAAAGAGGTTTCTTGAAGAACTGATGCTCTCCAATTCCCCTAGAATGTAAGCTCCGTACAAGCAGAGAGCTATTCACTGTAGCTCATCCCCTAGTAAGTATGTGTAGACAGTTTATACACATTCTACGAATGACTAAAGCTAGAAATGTAGAGAAACAAAGTCTAAATAAAATATAGGGATCTATATTAGGATTTGGCATTTCCAAATGATGGGAAACCATCGACAAATTCTAAGCGAAGATGTAACATAATCACATTTACATTTTTTTAAATCTTCCCGTAGCTATAAAATGAAGAATGGTATGGAGGGATAGGAGTGAGCCAATTCCCATGCTATCTAAGTAATCTACATGAAGATGATGGTGATGGTGACAGGGACTAGAGAACGGCACTGAGGCCAAAGAGAAGTGAACAGATCTGAGTGATAATTAAGCCATAGAATCTAGGATTTGCAGTCCTTGGTGGGGTGAAAGGAAAGAAGAGAGGGGGAAATCAGGGATCATACTAAGGCTTCTGGTTTTTAAAATAGGGAGATGGTAATACCACTTGCTAAGAGAGAGACAGCTGATGTTGGAGCAGACACATAAGTGGGGATTGGATATGATGGGGTAAGCTGTAAATATGCTGAGTTTAAGGTACTTGTAAGACACTCAGGTGGAAACATTCAATAATCAGCTGCAAAACACAGGTCAAGGACTCTAGCAGAAGGTCTAGGCTACAAATCGAGTTTCAAGGGTCATTGGAATATAGTCACTAAGTGAAGCAGTGAGGATGGGTCCTGTTGTGCCAAAAGAGCACTGTGTAGAGTGAAGAGAATACCAAGCTGAACAGAAGAGTCTTGAAATACCTGAGGTTAAAAGGGGTGGAACTACCAGAGAAACTGAGAAGGAGCAACGCAGAGAATAGAGCAGCCCAAGAATATGAACCTTCCCGAAACCAAGAGAAAAAATGCTCCAGAAAAAGAGAGGCATTGGTCAATAGCATTGAACGCTGCTGAGAGGACAATAAAATAAGGGTGGAAAAATGACCATAAGAATCAGTTACAAGAAGACCATTGGTGAACTTAACTGAGTGCAGTTACAGTAGCATAATAAAAGCTATGTTAGAATAGATTGAGGAAAGAAAGGAAAGTGGGGAAATAGAACTAATCATTTAGTAAGATTTATTTAAGAAGTTTTACTGTGAGTGAGAGGAAAAGGAGGCCTCTACAGAGAAAAGCAGGTCTGATTGAGGTTTGTTTTTAAGATGGGAAAGATATTACCATTTTAAATATTTATGGGAAGTTTATAATAGAAAGGGCAATGTTGAAGATTCAGAGTCAAGAACATATAAATTGTTGATCCCTGAAGGAGTGGGGGGAGGGGAATAAAACAGGCAGATAAATTAGAAAAGAGAGACAAATCTTCGAACAGGTGAAAAGGATAAAAAATAAAAGGAAAAGTAAGATTGCGGGTTAACGGCATGGGAAAGTGTCTACTTCTCTGTGAAGTAAGAGGTACTGTCCCATAATGTTCTGGGAGCACCCTATGTGGAGTACCGCATAGGAAGAATACGAGCTCCAAGGAGAAGAAAGAACATGTGAAGCAGCTGTAGAGGGCTGGAGTTTGACCTATGGGGAAACTCATAAGTGCAGACCAGTTGAAGTTGGTAACCATAAATTTATAGGGACGTGAATTTAGTCAGATTGTGGATTTTTTGCTTACAGTACCAGATAGTTGAGTGTAGGAAAAGCAAACGCAGATAGTTGGAATAATTCAGGACCAGGGTTTTGCCAAACAGACATATTCCAGAACACCATAATAATGCATTGGAGGTCCATCCATGCTGTGGCATGTACCAGTCACTTGTTTCTTTCCCCTGCTGAGTACATGTGTACTATATTTTGTTGACCCATTCACCAGTTAACAGATGGATTTTGGAGGCTTTTAGGATGTTATAAGTAATACTATTATGAACACTTGCAGGCAAGTCTCTTCATGGGTAGGTAGCTAGGTAGGAGTGAAATTGTTATGACATCTAGACAGTATGTGTTTAAAATTTTTATGAAATGGTAAAGCTGTTTCCCGGAATGGCTGTTGCGTTTTTCACCCCCACCAGTAACGTATGAAAGCTCCAGTTTCTCTACGTTCCTGCCAACACTTGATACTGTCAGTCTTTTGGGTTATAGCCATTCTCACTGCAGTTTCAATTTACACATCTCTAAGAACATTTTAAGATGTGCTTCAGCATTTTTCCCTACTTTGTGCAGCAGGGATGACTATTTTTAATTCAGTTCTTTGTTCTAACATGTCATCAATCAACTTTTGCTTCAAAAGTTCCTGTGTTCTTTCCCTGACAGTTCAGCGTAGGAGCATTTCTGTTTCTTGCTGCAAAGTATTCTCAAAAACATGCTTTTTCTCTGCTTCTATTTTATTTTCATTTTATCCCTCAAAATCATTTCATAATTTTTATGTCAGATTCCATTCTGTTTTGCGTTGCTTTATTTTTAATCCTTGAACAAACATGGCTTTAACCTGGACTGTTATTCACCCCAAAAAGGATCTGCGTAATTTCTCCTCCAGTCCCTTCCCTGAAAGCCTGGACACTCTTAAATTCCTATTAAATTCTCAAATGAAGGAAAGTTTTATCATCTTGCAGGCTTAGGAGAGGATCTGGGACTGGGAGAAATCTCAGCAACTGTCTTTTGGCAACCACTTCTTTGTTAGGAAGCCACAGCCACCTTTCCATATGTGATTTGCTACTCCTTGTACTCAGTAGGACTGAGGGAACCCTTCTTCCTGATATTACTGCCCATTGGTTTGGAGGCGACCCCATCTCATTAGTGAGAAGTCATGTCAAGCGAAAGCCCGACCCCTGCTGCTTTCCTGTTTGGTATGACCGCATTAGTTTTTTAGCCCATCAGAGCTCCATCCAAACGCTATAGATGTGTGATGAAGGAAGAAGCTTCAGGAGGCATGGCCCTCACTATCGAATCTCCTTTGTCCGCAAAAATTATTCATCTTACCAGGATTTCCCCTTCAGGTACAATGAGTCCTTTAGGACCTGCAGATTCAGGTGGTTTTCCACTGTGTGAAAATTATTCAGGGCAACTGATTTTCCATTTCTCCTGATCCCTGTTTCTGGCTTTTATTCACGTTTTTAATATCTGCTATATTTTATAATTTTCCTATTGTCTTTATATTCAATGTCCTTTTCTTCTATATTCCAAGAAAGCATTTTAACATTCTTTTCTGCACATGTTACCTAATTTTCTAAAATCTTTTGCTTTATTTCCTTCTGATTTTCTGATTTTAAACCTGAAATTAAGTTTTTAATTTAATTAAACTCTAATCCACGTCTTTGTTCCTTCATACCTTTCAAGGTCTTTTGTTCATCTCAGTATGATGTGTCATTAGATTACCTTTGACCTTTCATCATGGAGTTGATGAAACACTAAGTATTGAGTTAATTCCATATAAAGATGCTACCAAAATACTTTGTTACCTTGCGGAACACAACTACAAGAGGGACTTTGCCTAACAAATGCAAACATTGCAACTTCATTGTTTGTACCCTCACATTAACCTGAAATAAAAAATAAAAAATACTTTATTCTTCCTAGAGCAAATCTCTGCCAAAAAATTGGTGCTGCTTCTGCATTTTTAATGCCTTTGTTTTGCCACGCTATTCTTGAAGAATCCAATGTTGGTTTTCTTTTAGCCACTCACACTTGAATTAGAAGAAGTATAATTACAAGGGCCCAGGCTCCTCCCCACTGCCCACCTGGTTGTTGTTGGAATTTCATCCACCTTAGGCACGAATGCTGCCTTATGTACCTTTACATCCCTGTTCAATGAGCCAATGGCAGCTGAAACAAGGAAACTTCACATGTCACTTCCTCTTCTTGCTTAGTTATAGGGCCCTGATAGAGGCAAGCTTTCTCTTGAGAGTTTTATGCTCAGCTCAGCCTCTTTGCCAGTCATATGTTTAGCCCTCCCAGGCCTCCCTCCTAGATCTTCTGTTGGATGCAAAAGCCCTGCTGTTCTGCCAGCCTTTTGCTTGATTTAGCTACTGCTCATATCTTGGGGCTGCTTTCAAGTGTTGCTCCAAGACAGCAAAAGGGAACCCACGTGGTTTATTCTGCAGCTATAGACCAGCTCACGCTAGCCTCTCCCAAAAATGGCATTGAAATAAGTTTCAACCAGCTGTTACTGAATCAGAATGGGTAGCAATGCATCAGCCTTAGGTTTCCTTCATCTTTAAACCTGTCTTTTCTCCCCAAAGCTGAAACTGTTTCTTCTAAATTTATTCAGTCCCCTAATCTTTACTGACAGTAACTTATTTCATTGCCCAAACAAGTCTTAGACTCTCAGGACCCCTTTCATGTAACACATAAACTCAGACACATCCGCACACACATATAAAACCTCATAACATACACATAGTAAAACACATTTCTATTAATGTCAAGAACATGATACGCTAATATTATCACAATTAATTGTCTTTGTCCCAGAAAGCCAATGCAATTAAGCAGGAAAACAAAACCAGTGTTAGAAATATTGGCAAAAATGTCTTACAAATATTGTGTGTGATAGGTCTAAATGCAAGAAAATCAATAGTAAAACTATAAGAACTGCTAAAAAGAGTTCATTGTGATGACAACTTCTTGTTGAGAGAAAAACATTGACAAATTAGAGGAATATTTTGATCCTATTTTGATTATTTGAAATGGTATTTCTATGTGTGATATTTGTGTGTGTGTCTTTATAAGACAAAAGTCTCACAGTGTCAACAGCCTCTTTATGTTATAAAACTACAAATGTTTCTCCCCATGTGCATTTTCCAAAGTTTCTGCAGTGAAAATGCCATGTTTTTATAATCAGAAAACTTCTAAAATGAGGACATGATAATGAATAATAAAGTACCCAACTATAACAATCACTCCTTTCCTATGAGTCACCTTCGTGAATTTTTTGGAATGCATTAAGAAAGACCTTCTTGAAATAATAACTCATGTAAAAAGGATTGTTTATTTTTTATGATAGGGCCTTTACAAAGCAATGTCTTAAGAATAAATCCAGCCAAGCGTAAATATTCGCTCAAAGTGAAAACAAGAGCAAAGGACTAAAAGTCTTCACAAAGACCTTGCAGGTTGGTATATAATGAGATTTGAGGTTTAATAATAGAAAACAATTTCAATGTGAAATGTATGTATTAATATCAGGTTGGGATGAAGTGTCTACCAGACCAGCAGCTCTGTAGAGTTGCCTCTCTGACCTGTCCCTGAATGGCCTGGGAAAATGCCACATGCTCTGAAAGATCAAAAGTATTTATAAAGATAAATGACAAAACTAGCTTCTGGGGGATCACTCAGCTATTTTTCCAGGACACAAATCAATACAAGAACAGACTCTTGTGCAAAGTACTCAAAATAGAGACTCCAATTTTAAGTTAGTAAATATTTGTTGGAATATATCAAGTGCATTAGGCATTCATACACACTCTATTTTAATTTTATAACATCTTCAAGAGGCAAATATCTTTTTCCCAAGAGAGACAGAATACCTAGGCCTTCCAAAGTGGCAGGTCTTGCTCCAAATGAAGAAAAGGAAGGTGGGCAATGCTGTTCCATCTAATAAATGAACAGAGTCAGATGCTGTTGAAACCAGATGAGACATTTTATTTGATGTTAGAAGGGAAATGGTGGATTTGATGTAGAAAGGAACAAGGCCCAAGCACTACATTAGATGCAAGGGACAGGGTGGTTTTTAAGACTTCCTGGCAGCCCCATTGTTGACAAGGCAAGCTACTTCCAGCAACAAGATAAAACAATAGAAGGCAGAGAGAGAAAGAAAGAAACCAGGATCTTGGTGACATCATTGACATTCTCAATCAAGTCTTACCTAAAATCTATCTTTTCCTTTTGGTATTTTTTTAAGTCATTTGTACCTAAAATCTATCTTAATGCTGGAGTTTTGAAATGTATATGCCAATATAAATGTTTTATATTTCTGTTATTTGCCACCAAAAAGTTACTATACAGACATCTCGTAGGTGACCAAATTCCAGAATAGAAATATCATTACCATGGGCCAGGGGTGTAGCAATAAATGGGAATAAATTCGATACATTTGAAATGTGTTTAAGAGGTGTACTCAGTAGAACTGGTGATGAGGAGTTTGAGATAGAAAGTGATGACAAACATGACTGCCAGATTTGTGGGATGACTGAAGAGGAGCTGGTTTCAGGGTGAGTTTTGGAGGGGAGGTTTGAGGGGATGAGTATACTTTTGCACAATTTGAGAGTGAGAACCCTCTGATACTATCCAATAAATATACCATAGGAGGTTGGAAATGCAAGCAATAACATAAAGTAATAAAATAGTACTGCATAACGCGTTTTCTTTCTCATTCTCCTTCAAACAGATGAAATAAAGCAACTCTATATAATTTCTTACTGCCGTGAGGGAGACTGAGCACCATGCTGATAGGAATGGTCACTGGCTCTTGAGGGAGGTTCTGGGAACAGGACAATCTCTTGGCCAGCATAGAGATGTTTTGCAGCCTGGAGACAAGCCCTCAAGGAACTTACTGCTCTAACAAGATAAGATCCCTCATTCGTTAGCAAGCAGGTGTTGAATTTTGAGGTGCATCAGGGTGGGAGTCGAGCCCATGGGGAAAGAGCAAGTAGCGATCATTAAGCACATAGTCCTTGTGCATAGGGCCCCTACACCTGTTGCATATGGTTTCAATAAAAGATCACGGCAGAGGTTACTCAGGACTCTCCTGCACCTATGGGGCACCTCACCTCTTGCAAGCTTGTACTTTCAATTCGTGTACCAGCTGTTTCCTGCGCGGTGTCAGCATGACATAGGGCACAGACACTGCCAGCCTATACTCAGCCTCTGAAATGATAAAAAGAGTGACCAGAAAAAATAGGGCAACATTATTCTTTGTTTAATAAAAGAGCCAGAGGAAAATATTTCCCACTCTACAGAAAATGGTAGAAATGCTAGGGAAAGTGGGAATTGGGGATGAGCCCTGGGGCAGGGGGAAAGCCTGAGAAGGTCAGTCCATTGATGATTCGGAAGAAGAGTTTCCACCAGTAGCAACGTGAGGGATCTTTTTAGGCCATTCTCATGTGACAGTGTAGGCGAGGTCTGAAGGTGGCCAGGCAGCATTCCCAGGGAATGCTCGGATGAGCCTTGCTTGTTGAAGAAATGGCTTTTGTGAATCTAAGGGAAGTAGACTCCACCATACAATGACACAGAGAGAGAGATTAAACACTCAAACTGACAGCTGCAGATCTAGTAGCATCTATACACGTTTGTATTTGAAGGCAAAATATTTTGATGTGGAAAATGAAAAGGGATAGATTTGAGTATAATCTTAGAAGTTGTATTTCTGGACCCTAGGCTTTCTCCCAAATAATGCAACTGATTTCAGGAATCGAATAGTAACTTTCTATATTCAAAGAATGAAGGTATTATTTCCTATAACCAGAAAATACCGGATATTTGGTATTTGATGGAGACAAAGTGTTTTGGTGATCATAACTAGATAATGCAACAAGATTCCCTGTAAAAGAGCAGAGAATACACATATGGAGAGAAAAGTCTAAATCTCAAGACCACAGGGATGAGATTGTGATGGAGAAGGATTTAGAAGAAATAGAAGAATTAAAATAAACTTCAGAGGCAGTTAGGGGGAAAGTTGGTACTTCTAAAACAAACTTGGAAAGTTTCCATACAAGTAGAGGGAGGGAAAGATGAGAAAACTGAAAATATGAGCACATAAGGAAGGCAAAATGAAGAAACCAACTCTGACTAACAGAGGAGAGGGGGATGATTTCAGAGGATTTCAGTGAGTGCACAGAATCAAGAAAATCCTGGAAAACCAGGTTTTGGAATAGACAGGAACCAGCTGAACTCCAGAGGGCAAGGAGGCAGGGATTTTAGTCCATACTGTGATTGGAGGAGGCTCTAGGGTACATCCTGCAAAGGACATCTTGGTCTTATGCTACTTGCTCAAATGTCAAAGTCCCAGGAGAGGACATCCAGTTGTCCAAACTTGGACATGACTTAAGAACAAAACAATATTTCCAGGTCCACTAAACTATCATCCCCTTAAAGATCAAGACCAAGCAATACATAATACCGTGTTTCCCCGAAAATAAGACATCCTCTGAAAATAAGACCTACTTACAGGTTTCCTTCTGGGTGAAATATAAGGCATCCCCCGAAAATAAGGCCCCCCAAAGCTCTGTCTCAGAATGAAAATTAATTTTGTAAACTTGTTGCTAGGGCCGCCCTGACTGGCATCTAGCAACCGGTGACATTACCCGAAGTCCTGATGTCATTGTTGTGTGGAAGCGTAGCCAAGGTCGGAGTGAGCAGTGAGCATGGGTGGGAGAGAGGAGAAGACTTTCACAGATGCATGTAGAAGAACAGGAAGATCAGAGCGGACAGGTCACGGTGAACAATAAATGTGTACTGTATTCTTCTTCATGGAAAAATAAGACAGCCCCTGAAAATAAGACCTAGTACATCTTTGGGAGCAAAAATTAATATAAGACACTGTCTTATTTTCGGGGAAACAGGGTATATGTGTGAGATGCACAGTCCCACCGTACTTACACACTGGTTTCTCACCAGGCATAGTGGCTCACACCTGTAATCCCAGCACTGTGGAAACCGAGGCAGGTGGATTACTTGAGCTCAGGAGTTCAAGACCAGCCTAGCAAGAGTGAGACTCTGTCTCTACTAAAAGATAAAAATTAGCTGGGCATTGTGGTAGGCAACTGTAGGCTGAGGCAAATGAATTGCTTGAGCCCAACAGTCTGAGTTTGCTGTGAACTATGATGCCACAGCACTCAACCCAGGGCAACAGAGTGAGACTGTCTCAAAAAACAAAAAAAGAAAGAAAGTAAGCTTCTCTAAGGCAGCTACTCAATAAATTCTTGTTGAATGAATGACAATGAAAATCTACATGTGGAGACTAAATAAGCTACATTTAAACGGAGTGTCCTTTCAGACAGATCAATAACAAGGAATCAAAATCATTCCTTCAACACTGGCCACATCCAGTCATTCACAAATTCCCATTGCTTTTATTTCTCAATCCCACCCTTTCTCCTTATTCCCACTTCCACAATCTCAGTTCAGGCCCTTAGCCTCACTCACATGTGGCCCAGGAAAGTCCAAGCAGAGGCTAAAGATCACTTGTCAGGACAACCGTAAATGCAATGCAAGAAGCAGCTGATCATTCAGCTGGAATAGATGACCTTGAAGATTTCTATAATATCGAGAGTCCATGAATCCATGATTTTACATCTTCTCTAAATATTAACACCCTTATTTATTGATGACTCGATTTTAAGGCCTCTCCCTTTGATAACAGGGAGGGACAGTGTTGGACGACCAGACTGGACACACATGCCATGTTGCTGCCTCACCTGCAGCTCAATGTGACTCGCTCTCCCTGGCGAGGCTCCTCCCAGTGAACCCCCTTCCAGGTAAGGTTTCCACCTCTGAGGCCTCTTAGCTGCCTCACTATTTTAGGAACACACTTCTAAATTATACAAATCTTTGCTGCCACCAGGGCCGTAACACCTTGCCAAGAGGAATTCTCCATGAATGGAGTAAATGAAGAGAGAAAGCCCGAAAAAAGTGTGTCAGTGCAGCTGCTCTGATTTCCCCAAGTGCATCCCAGTTTGAAACTGAGGATGCCTGACACTTAGGGCCAGGTGATACTTTCTGCATCGGGAGTTATTTATGTCAGAAATGTGCTGATACCTCAAGCATGCCAGGGTTGGAGAGCTGCTGCCATAGTAGCCAGCCCACATGCACCAGCAAGTCCCTCTCCCTGGGTGCTCACACCACCCACACCGGGCATCTTAGCACAGTGTATCTACTCAGAGTACCCAAGGAGCACGGTGCCGTGACTTGATTTAATTATTGCACTTTGCTCTCGAGCAATCAATCTCCTAAGCCCCTTTCAGAATAAGCCAAGTAGGGTGGCACCTGTGGCTCAAAGGAGTAGGGCGCCAGCCCCATATACTGGAGGTGGAGGGTTCAAACCCAGCCCTGGCCAAAAAAAAATACAGAAAAAGCCAAGTGTAAAATATGTAGTGTCACAAAGAACTCTGGGGGATATAAATCCTGGGACCCAAATTGTACTGGAAGACTTCAAAATAAATAGACCTTTTATTGTAACAATCTTTTTTTTTTTTTTTATTAAATCATAGCTGTGTACATTGATATGATCATGGGGCATCATATACTAGCTTCATAAACCATTTGACACATTTTCATCCCAATATTCAACATAGCCTTCCTGGCATTTTCCCAGTCACCGT
>CAUYPK010022030.1:0-26356 GCA_963574355.1 Loris lydekkerianus
CCGGCCTGAAACTGCCTCTACCTAGATACAGCCAATGTGGTACCATGCCACTGGCCCGACCCTGTCACTCACCTCTTCCCCCGCCTTCTTTCCCTGCCCCTTCTCCACAATAAAAAAATAAATAAATTTAAAAAAAAAAAAATAAAAAATAATAATAATCACTAAAAAAAAAAAAAAAAAAAAAAAAAAAGAACTTCCATAGTTGACCACCTCCCTACATTGGCCACCTCCTTAAGTTGACCTAATTTTCATAGATCAGTCCTGCACATGTACATATCAGGACAGTGGGTGTAGTTCCTTCTGTGGACCACCTCTGTGTGTTAATGTTTGTGATAGTCCCTTGGGTGGTCGCCTTACAATGTGCAGGCATTGCTCAAGTTTATACATACTATCTGAGACCCTGCTCAGAATTCCAGAGATATCCAAATGTGCCCATGACATTACCACTGGGAAGCTTCTAGGTAAATGAAACTTCAGGTGGTGGAAACCTAAATTTGTTTCATATTTATTAACTCCATAAAACCACTAACAGATGCTCAAAAGACTTCTCCCACCCTAGTTAATTGAAAGCTTGTCAATGATTAATGTGTCATTGATACTTGTTTCCAAATAGGTTTGAGATTTAGGTATACATTATAAGAACATAAGTAAAGGAAGGTATCATCTAATTAAAACTTACTTTCAAGCTTTAGAAAAATTTGATAAATGTGAGTTGCTAAAACATCTAATGACACATGAATTATGAAGCTGAAAATAGTTGGAAGACACAAAAATTAGAAATATCAAGAAGGATTTAAAACTAAGATGTAATTTTTAGGATTCTCACATTTTTAAAATTTCAAAGAACCAGATATGGAAAAGCATAATAGAATACTCATTATCAGTGAAGTTTATGTAAGAAAGAAAAATTTTATTATCAATATTTACCTTTTGAAATGGATATATTTGTGCATATTTCTGTGTTTTAAGTCAAAATATATGTCTAAGGTATACATGGCATTGACATTTTTAATAGGGTAAATTTAATAAATGCAAATAGGAGAGTCTTAATTTTTATCTAATTAAACATGCTTTGCAAATTTTTTTCTCAAAATCTTGATAATATCAGGTACAGACCTCATGGACCTCATGTCTTACTTAACAAGTCTACTGTGTTCTAATTGTAAAACACCAAAATTATACCCAATGTATAAATTCTTCTTTTTCCAGAAAATTTCTGAAACATAGCTAGATACCTTATTGGAAAAAGGAAGTATGGTTTGTTCTTTAAATCTGATTTATTGATTGATTGATTGATTGATTTTTCTCCTGCAGCAGGATTCTCAAGGATCACAACTGAGGAGAGGAAGAGACAGGAATCAAAGACATTGTTCTTACAATCTTGTTCAATTCCCTCTGTGCGGTAAGCCCTCACTTTTAGTTCTCATGAATCATAAAGCAGAGTTACTTTGGAAGCTCTCTCTGCAAGGACTCTTTCCCGCTGAGTTCTCTGCTGCTGGTGATGCAATTCTTGAATAAACTAATTTCTTTAATGGTATATCCAGAGACTCAGTTTGGAGTCTCCTCACTTCATCAAGGTGGTACTTTTCTCTGAAGAGAGAGAAAGAAAGGGGGTGAGCGCAAGGGAAAGATTTAGCAAATAAGCACACGAAAATGACTGAAGTATTTTATAGAATGTCCATCAGTTTTGGTTTATCAAGTGTTTTTCTCATGATTAGACCGGAATTGTGGGTTTTGGAAAGGAAGACCACTGGTGAAGTGCAATCTACCGTGCATCGTACAAGGGTATATGCAGGTAGGGATGTGGGTACTTAAGGGAAGAGTCATATCTTGATGTGCTTGCATTACTAGAAATAATGATTTAATAAGCTTAAAACCAATACTTAATTGTTTATTATAAGAGAGTTAGAAATTGAATTGAGAAAATGATTGCAGATCATGGGCAAAGGGAACAGAGACTGGAGAGAAGTGGATCAGAGAAAAGCACGGGCACATTCAGACTATAGGATCCATACCAAGAAATCCACAGTATGTTGCAAAATGCACAGCCGAATGCCTGGCTTTTCAAGCAGACTGTCTTGCTGAAGCTTCCCCCCTCCTCCAGAGTGACTCAGCCCTGAGATTGCTAAGCACTGACACGTCAGACTCCCACAGGTGGGACTGCTGTCTCTTAGGGAGTGAGTGCAGGAAGTTGGGAAGATGTACGAAAAAGACGAAATGCTTTGATCTCCATAGGGCAGAAAAGGTTTCTCAAGTGAGGGGAACCTTTCCTCTTCCATGTCTCAGTAGGGCATGGCAGTGCCCCAATGCCCGGGGCTTAATTGCTGGTCTGTTGGGCAGTCTAATTGGGGTCAGCCTTGATGTCCTGCACCTGGACTGTGTTCCTGTCCTGGGCGTGGTTTGTGTTAGGATCAAAAATAATGTAGAATGATAATAGTAAGAAGTAAATCAATGCAATTAAGGTAGTTAGTTAAAAAAATAGTTTCATTAGAAGGTGCAAGCCCAACAACCACCATGACGTAAGGGCTTGGCCTCCCCCCAGCCCACCTTTAATGTATGTAACAGAAAGAGAGCTGGCCTGGAGTGAGGGCCCTGTCCATGGTCCTCACGCTTGAGAGGTGGACAGTCACCCCCACCCAGCTGCTCTTAAAAAAAAAAAAAAACACCTTTCTCTTTGTGTCCTGACTGTTCATTTTTCTCTCATCCTCTCATTTCTGCCACTCACTAAGAGAGAACACATCATATGGGTAGTTGGTCCCCAACTCCCCAGGTATACACTTCCCAATTTTTTTATCATTGACAATGAGAGTCTTGGCCTCCTGGCTGTGGCAGTGTTTGTCAGGTTTCTCCTACGGACAGTTACTCTTTTGTTATCCACCCCATTTCCATAGTGTATGTTTTGAATGGAAGTCATTTTGTGCTGCGTACATTGAAAGAGGAGGGAGACAAATAAACAGAAGGGTGCAAAACTACGCAGCTCAATGACGTACCACAAAGCAGATACTCGGCCATCAACATCCAGGTCAAAGGACAGAGCAGTGCCGGCACCCAGTAAACCCTCTTCATTCCAAATCCTCTGTTCTTTTTACATAAGATAATTATTAACCTGAATTTTTGACTTTCACTTGAAGCCCCTCCCCACTTTTTTCTATAACAGAAACCCACCCCCAAACTGCATTACATTTAATGATCACGCCCCCTTAGGTTCCTCTGGACTGTCATACTTTCTTTTAGACTTTTCTTGCTTTTGATGACCTGGACAGTTTTGAGGAGTATCAGTCAAGTATTTAACAGAATACCTATCAGTTTTGGTTTGTCACCTATTTTTTTCATGATTAACTTGGGTTTTGGAGAGAAAGCCCACAGAGGTGAAGTGCTATTCATATAACATCAAATCAAAGATGTGCACTGTCCACAGCATGACCACTCACCGACGGCGTTAGGCTACTCGTCTGGCTAAAGAAGGGCTTGTCAGGTTTTCCCTTTTTAAAATTATTCAATTTTTTTCCTACCTTATTCCCAAAATGTATTTTTTTGAAGGAATTCATCGTGCACAGCCTGCTTTTAAGGAGTTGAGAGTTACGCTACATTTCCTTATGGCAGAGTATCTACATGAATTATTTGGATTTCTACCTGGGAGATTTGCCTCTTCACATCATTTATTCATTTAGTTAAACATTTATTTATATCAGTATGAGCCCATGGGAATTTATTTTGTTTTGGATTATAACCCAATACTGTGTTATCTGTTTCGTTGCTTAAACATTTCTGGCTTTGGTCACTGGGAGCTCTTTTAGTCGGCTTCTGTGACCTTTGATAAGCCCTTCTGATATTGTCTTGTTTTTTGAGTACTTTCATATTTCTCGCACTATATGATGCACCAGCAACATTTTTATATTCCCTCCTCCAGACCTAAAATCAGCCATTTCTCCAAGGGGCCAGGGTTTCTTTTATTAGCATTATAGGTTTTTGTTTTTGTTTTTGTCATGCCTGGCTTCTTCTGTTCAACATTTTATTTGTGAGACTTGTCTATGTTGTGCTTAGGTGCAGTTGGTGCATTTTTTGCTTTATAGTAAGGATCAGGTAACTACTGACTTTGGGTCAATTCTGGCTCATTCTTGTTTTGTAAATAATTTTTTGGTGCAACACAGATAAAATTCTGTACTTATATATTGTCTATGGTTGCTTTCATGCTACAAGAGCTAAAACAGTACTACTTGGCAGGGGGCTTGTTGCCATTTTGGGGTTCTTATAAACAGCACTTACTGGAATACTTTACATGTTGTTTTGATACATGCCAATTTGTGTTTTACTTACATATCTGTCTATGGATAGGGTATTCTTATATTAATCTTCAGTTTATACTTCCAATAAATTTGTCAAGCTTTTAATTTTGCTCCAGATCCATACCATATATGGATATTTCAGCAATTTTTAGATTTTGATAACAGGTAAGTAATGTAACTTATTTGCAATTTTAATTTGGTTCTCTGATAATTAGCAAGGCTCAGCAATGCTTTAGATTTTGGCCATGGTTAGCCTCTTTTATGAAATATTTATTCAAGTAATTTGCTTGTTGTTTTCTGGTTTGTATATTTTTCTTTACTGATTTGAAAGAATAAAAAAATGGCTCATGATACAGTCTTTGGCATTTTGTAAAACTATATTTTGGAAGTATATGCTCTTTATGGGTTTTTGTATTCCTTCTTTCTGGTGTAGAGACAATTTTAATTCAGTTAATGCTATCCATCCCTTTTTTATGTTTAATTCTTTTGATTCCTGCTTAAGGAATCTTTTGTTATTTTGAGATCATAAATGTATGTTCTGTATTTTTTTTTTAACTTTGACTCTTGCCTTTTCATATTTAGATCCATAATCCAACTGGAACACATTTTTGTATATGGTTTGACATAGAGGCCTAGGTTCACCTCTTTTCATATGGAAATCTAAATATCTCAGCACCGTTTATCAAAAGCTCATTACATCTCTCTCGTCTGTATTGCTACTTTTTATTAGATGTCAGGTTCTTACAGTGGAAGTTTTTTTGGGGAGTGGTTTTCTAAATTACTTTGTCACTTTTCTTTAGATTCTTTGACAAATCTATATTAACTGATTTATTATAGATTTAAAAGAAATTTTGATATCTGTCAGAGCACGTTCACCAAACTCAATGATCTTAATGTGTGTCTTAGATATTCTTGATCTACTATATTTTACATTTATCTTGAGCAAATAACTAGAGAAACAACAAACAATAGATTGGGATTGTGTATGAGAGGACTGAAACAGTAGAAGAGACAGGAAATTTCTCTCAATTTATAAATGTGGTATTTAAGACCTCTTTAATTTCTGTCAAATATACTTTAAAGAGATGTTGTACTACACTAGAACCTCCATAGTTGGGCACCTCCCTACATTGACCACTTCCTTAAGTTGGTCTGATTTTCAAAGACTAGACATGCACCACAGGTATGTATCAGTACTGGAGCCTAATTCATTATGTTGACCACTTCTGCATGTTGACCAATTTGTTACTGTCCCTTGGGTGATCAACTTACAGAAGTTCTATCGTAGTTCCATCAGATTTGCATAGAGATACACTCTATATCATTGTAGATGGTCTCATAAATATTCATTTTTTCTATTCTATTCCTGGTACAAAAAAAACATAGGCTTTTAAAATATTGAGCTAAAATGCAGGAACATCACTAAAATTAGTCATTAATTCTAATAGAATAACTGGAGATTCTTTTAAATTTCCTAATTTTCTAGGTATATTCTTGTAGGTATTGAGATATGATTTTTACTTCATTTTCGGTCTTAATATCCTGTATTTCTTTTTTCCTTTTTTAATACATTTGCTCAATGTTATTGCAAGTACTGACAGGAGTCATTGTCTTTTTCCTGACTTTGCAGGGAATGATTTTTAACATGTTATCATTTAGAGTGATAGCCTGTAGAGATTTTATTTGATTACCTTTATCAGAATAATAATGATACCTTCCTTACCTAACTTATTAAGAAATTTCCTTAATAGATTTTGAGTTCCATCAATGTTTTTTCTGCTACTGAGGAAGTTTCTTTCTTTCTTTTTTTATTATGTTAGTATAACCAATCATATTTTTAATATTAAATAAACCTTGCATTCTCAGAATAAACCCAATGTTGTCCTGCTGTATTTATAACTATTAAAGAAATTATATATGCAGTTGTAACAAACTTGAATTATAATCTCTTTAGCAGTAAAGAGATTCTAGTAAATTAGATTGGCCTGCACTTTTTCCTTCCTTTCTGATCAGTTTATAGTATCAAGATTATGATGGTCCCAAATGTATCGTTACTGGTTTCTTCTTTTTCTATTTTATGGGAGAGTTTGTATAAGATTGGTATTGTTTAACACACTTTGGTAGAATAAGCTAAAAAAAAATTTGAGTTGGAGATGTCTTTTTGTTGTTGTTGTTGTTGTTGTTGTTGTAGTTTGGCCAGGGCTGAGTTCAAGTCAGCCACCATCGATATATGGGCCAGAGTCCTACTCACGAGCCACAGGCATCACCCCTGTTGGAGAATTCTTTTTAACAATAATTTTCAATTACAAATTTATTTTTTAATTATTTTTTTATGGTAAGAACTCTTTTTCTCTCTCTCTCTTTTTTTTTCCCGTAGTTTTTGGCTAAGGCCAGGTTTGATCCTGCCACCTGCGATATATGGGGCCGGTGCCCTACTCCTTTGAGCCACAGGTGCTGCCCTATGGTAAGAACTCTTGACAAGATATCTATTGTTTTTTTAAATGTAAGTGTATAATACATTAAGATTGATTATAGTCTTTTACTTTAATTTTCTATTTTTCTTAAATAATTTATTCAAATGGATGTTAACCTCATTGATTTTCAATAATTTTTTTTACTATGATATATTTAAAAACTATATCCTCTTTCTAGCCACAGTTTTATGTGTATTAAATTATAAATTCAGAATCATATCTAAATGATGAATTAAGACTTTCTAAGTTGTAAAATATCTCTCTATATCTCTACTTGATAACATTGCATCTGGCGTTAATAGAGCTACAAGATTTTGCTGTGGTTGGTGTTTTTATGCTAAATAGTTACATCTTTTCATTTCAGGCCCATTGTGTCTTAGAGTTGTCCATACAATATGATTAGATATTGTTCCTTCTGTTATTATTGTCATTTGGGCTGCACTGCTTATCTTCTTGTTTTTAGAATCTCCCCTGTTTAAGATGACACCATGCACCATGATTTCTCAAATTTCAGTTGACATATGTCAAGCCATCTAAAGAGATCTCCTACTACATTCTGCTTTGCTATACCAAGGCGGATGATGTTTGTGATTCTACAGCTCACTAAGCAGCCATCTGGAGAGTGAAATACTAGTTTACAGTATCATGCCCTGCAGATAAATCTTATTTAGTGCCCTCTTTTCCCTTAACTGGTGGGTAGTGTTCAGGGAGGAGAAAAACCACAATTCAGTAAAATAACTTAAAAAATTATATTATAAATTACCTTCTTTTGCAACTAATGGTTATTCCAATGAAATAAGGAGGTAAATTAAAGGACTATCCTGGTCACCCATGGCTAAGCTCTGTTCAGAGTACTTTGTGCTGCCATTTGAATGTTAGGGTGTTAGCATTGTCTTCAGTTCCAGAACTTGAGCCAAAATCTCCATACAAAGTAAATGACCCATATATAATTTTGCTATGTAAATAATACTTTATGAATAATTAATTTACTGGTATTTCTAATGAAATGATTGAATTCTTCCTGCATTCCTATGGATTGCAAGGGCAATTTCTGGACTTATGAGAGTTTATTTATTCACTTTTCTTACGTTTCTCACGCTCCTTTCTTTAGTCATCCTTATGAAATATCACACTAGCATTCAACCAGTTAGCTGGGCAAGAAAATCTTTTTCTCATCAGTTAGGGAGCCTATCTCTCAAATCTCATATTGAGTGCATCAGCAGGTTCTGCTGGCTCAGCCTCCACAGTATATTTTCTTCCTCCCCATTTTGTTCTGCGTTCTCTTCTACAAGCTGTGTCCAAGCCCATATTGTTTCTGTCTGGGCTTCCTTTAGCAGCCTCCTAAACTGCTCCACTAAATTTAACCTTTGCAAACTGCCAATATGTTCTTCACGGAATAAATATTATAAAACATGAGGATATTATCAGTATCTCTTTTGCTTTAAACCATTTAATTATTTCTTATTTAATTTGAAATAAAACCTAAGTGATTAATCCTAGTATAAAACCATAAATTGTCTAGCATTTCCTTAGCTTCCCTACCTCATTTCACGCCATCTCTCTCCTCACTGTCTATGCTTTAGTAGTGGCAGCCTCTCTTGATTGGCGGGTGTCCCTCCTCCTTCTTTCCTCCACCTGGAGCATTATCCTCATGCCTATTCACATAGTTGACTCATTCCCATCTCATCAGCCATTCATTTACAAGACCCTTTTAGAGTTTTCTCTAACAATTATTATCATATGAAAGGGTGGGAAAGAATCGAGAATCACTTGACAATATTGTACCATATATACCATATGAATATATATGTAATATATATACAATATTTGTGCATATATATCTATGCATATATATATTGTATTTGGGCTTGTAGTTAGGAAAACTTCTACTACATTGGACCAAGGACAACCCATCAGTGTTTGGAATTATAATTCCCTCTTTATTTGTTTACTACCAATTTACATAACATACTTTCAATTTAACACAAAGCCAAGGCTCTGGTTTGAATATTTCCTCCAAAAGTCATGTTGAAATTTATTCCCCATTATCACAGTTAGAGGTAGGGTGTTTAAGAGGAGACTGGATCATCAGGGCTTGCTCTCCTGAATGAAACAAATAATTTATTGATTAAAAAAGTAACAGGTTCATGGATGAATGAGTTACCGTGGAAATGGGACTGGTGGTTTTATGAAAAGAGGAAAAGAGAATTGAGCTAGCATTTTAGCGTGATCAGCTGCCCCTCTATATAAAACCAGGCTCCACCTCAGCACTCTGCAGAGTGACCCCAACCGGTTTGAAGTTTCTCACCAAATGTGGCCCCTCAACCTTGGACTTCTCAGCCTCTTTAATTGTAAGAAATAAATTCCTTTTCCTTTTCCTTATGAATTACCCAGATTCAAGTTTTCTGTTGTAAATAACAGAAAATAGACAAAGATAGCCATGCAAGTTTAATTTTTATGCATTTGCATAACTATTTGAGTTACCAGTTTTCTGATTTACAAATTAAGGTGTTAAGACCGATCTCTCATTTATACTATGATAACTAAAACTGGTCATTCTTGAATAAATACTTAGCCAGGGCTTAACATATAAACAAGCTTCAGTAAACATCAATTTCTTCCCCATTATGTATACATTAGAAAAAGTATATATAGACATATATTTTATTCAAAAAGTACATATACACATATATTTTAAAAAATTAAATAACAAAACCGAAAAACTACCATAAGAATTTTCATTCTTGCCTTGATTTAAACGGGGATATGGCGATTTTTTTGATTTGCATCATTAAGTTCATGTTTTTCTTGCTGTTCAAGTAGACAGGTTTTAAGTGAATACTTCAAAAGAAGTTGATATTAAGTAAAATATTTGAAAATTTATGCCAATTTTATTTTTATTATGTAACTTTCAAATGTGAAAGATGAAATACATTAAGGGTAGAAAACATTAAGGGTAGATTTTGTAATGCTTTATTCCCTATTCTGAATTTTAAATATATATGCTATGGCTCATGTAATAAAGCTAGGCTGATACTATGGCAATATACACATGTGTATATAACAATAGACTATACAAAATTTTATGCAGGGTGGTTATAAAGTTCATGAAAATAGTCGACTATTTTAAATTGCACATGAACTTTAAGACTACCCTGTATATTAAAGCCTAATTTCCAATATGATGATATTAGACAGTAGAAGGTAGGTAATTACGTTGGAAGGCAATTGGATCATAAGAATAGAACCTGTATAAATGGAATTAGTGCCTTTATAGACTCCAGAGCCCTCCCTTACCCTTTCAACATGTGAGAACACAGCAAGAAGGCCCTGCCTATAAGCCAGAAATCAGACCCTCAGCAGATACTAAATCTTCCAGTACTTTGATTTTGCACATCCAAAACAGTGAGATATAAATTTATGTTTTGTATAAGCTGCTCAGTTCATGTTATTTTGTTACAGCAACCAAAACAGATCAAAGATAAACATACACACACACAGACATGCACAGTCAGCATGATCATCTTCTTCTATTAATGGTAAGTAACCATTGAATTATCCCTCTCCTGATATTGGAAACAATTCTAATGACTATACTATTCTGATGAGTGGAAGAGAATCATTTGAAGATGTTATCCTATAAACAAATTTATGCTAAGACTACAAAATAAAACAATTTAAATTTAATGTCCAGAGGAAAGGTGTCATAAATTTTAGTATGTCTTCTACAAATTTGAATTCTGATTGAATCCTAACTTCTACCAAATGGGACATTCTAATAAATTCAGCACTCTGGCAAATGCATTAGTAAGGAAAACCAATTCATTGTTCAGTGACATTATTTTTTATTTTTAAGTTGATGCATCAGGGAAAATGGTCACATATTTTATCTGTAAACACTTGAAACCTCTGTAAGGTGTATAAATCATATTACGTATCGTTTACTATGAGGATCCATTATCATTTCACTTTATCCACCATAGTAACATATAAAAATGTGTCCCTTGTGTTAACATTATCCATGTGTTTTAATGGATGTTTGCCATGTTTATCCTCTAAACAATATGTTTTGCCACATATGGTAACATAATAGGAGAAAAATTATGCTGACAAATTTCCAATTAAAGAGTTATGTGGTTTGACAAAATTACTAAATATTATAAAGTATGTATATTGGTACCACTTTGATACCTTTTTCACCTATCAGCACAAATTTATCCATTAAAATTCTAATTTTGATACTATCTTCTGCATACAGTTGTTTTTAAAAGAATACCTATTCCCTCATGCTTCCTGAGTAATAATTATTAAAGTTTAGCTAACACAGATTTGCCAACCATTGCTCTAAAAATTTTGTAAGAAACAACTCATTTAATAATACTTATAAAAACTCATTGAAGTAAAAATTATTGTGGTCCAATTTTACAGGTGAAGAACTGAAGTAATAAAGTTAGAATTGAATCATGGGAAGCTTGACTTCAGATTTTATCTGTTTATTAACTGCCTTTACTCAATACATATGTTTGCTGTACGTATGTAATTATATATATGTGCATTTACACAGGAACACATATATATCCATATGCTTCTCAGTGTGCATATATGTGATAGTATTATATGTATGTGTGTGCGTGGGTGTGTGTGTTCATTTTATTCTGTGTTGTATACTATTTGTATTATACAACTTAAATGTCTGTCCAACTTATAATAAAATATAATTGATGTATCTTTATATAATTTGAATAAACTAGAAGCAATTTGCTATATATTTATTTCTTGTGGCCTTAAAAATGTCCAAATAATTAATTCTTAACTTTACTTGAAAGATATAGCTATCTTTTAGTTTTGCTCTAACTAAAGCTAAGAAAGTATTTTATAATAAAAACACTATTTCTATAATAACTCTGTTATCTTGGAAAAAAGAGTATTTCAAGAAAAAAATGCCACTTCTACACTTAAATAACAGGATTAATTTTTCTCATTTAAAAATATACTTTTCTGGATTCCTATTTATATGGTTGGCCCTCTATTTCTACAGATTTTGCATCCATGGAGCCAACCAACTGCAGATTGAATATATTTGGGCAAAACACAATAAAAAATACAGTGTAACAACTGCATATGATAGAATTTATACTGTATTAGGAATTATAAGTAATCTAGAGATGATTCAAGTATAAAGGAGATGTGCACAGGGCTTTTGCAAAGACTACAACATTGTATGCAAGGGACTTGAGCATCTGTTGATTTTGCATACGTGGAAGAGTCCAGGAACCAATCCTCCATGCATAGTAAGGGACGACTATTCTGAATTTCCTGAAAAATCTATATAATGGATAGCAAAACTTGTATTATATGTATTCTTTTCACAGAATCAGGAATAAGTTCTCTAAATATTCATCAGACTTTTTAATTCAATGATAATAAAAACTAAAATTTACTTTTCATTTGAAAAAACTGGACAAATGATAAACCACAGATTATATAACCAGAACACATCACTAAGATTTTTTTTCTGTTCCTTTTTTAAAATTTTGGATTAATAACTAAAATTTGACTTTTAAGAATTCAGCAAGAGAAGTAGATAGTAAATGGTAACCATAAATACCAGCACCAGGACAGACTGAGAGGGTAACAAAGGCAAAAGTTGAACTATACTGTCTGTAAGAATACAAGCTTTATCATTTATAGTTATTATCCATTGTTACATACTGTGTTAAATACCAGAAAACATGCCTGCTTTCCATTTCTTTCCTTCTTTTTCCTCATTCTTCTTTAAAATAGGTATACTGGCATTTATCTTACAGATTTAATGTGATATGGAGTTAAATAATATGCTAAAAATATAAGTCATGGAGTATGCTGGAAATAAAATAAATGTCAGTTCTCTTTATTTTTTTTATTACTCTTTATGTAGATAAAGAGTCTGAGAGTCAGAACAACATTGTGTCAGATCTTGGAATTAGAAAATACATTGCTTTAAACTCCTGGTTTAGGCTTCTTTGCCTTAGTGTAAATGACAGGTTTCCAAAGCTTAACACAAAGATAGAAAAAAAAAAAAATTATATGCAAAAAATGAAAGAACACTTTTTATTATTGTGGTTGGCGAATTTTCTAAGCGATAATATTGCTATATTGTTTCATCCAATCAAAAAAAGAACAAGAAGTGAACATGGAAGCGGCATAGTGACCAATGAGCAAGATCCCTTTGGAATGAGGTACAGAATATCAGAATGACGTATTGACTCAGCTAACCAAAGGAAAAAAAAAACAGGCAAAGCAATTTAGATTCTAGTAATCATTTCTAGGTTTAGATTGTTAAATGTTTCCATGTATACATTTTATAAAATATCTGTAAATAACATCAAGCAGAGTATTTTTACTAGAAAAGTCAAAGAACTACATTACAAATAATATGAAGAGCTTGAAATTTCCTTCAACTTGTTCTCTCAAAAGAGAAGATAGGAATCAATAGTTTTCAGGGACTTTCCATAAAAACCATTATTTACATTAGATACACTAAGCATGATAAACTTGGGCTATATCTAATTATTTCCCATTTAAAAACATTATTGAAATATATATATATATTTATTTATTTATTTATTTTATTTATTTATTTAATGAATTGTTTTTTTTTTTGAGACAGAGTCTCAAGCTGTCGCTCTGGGTAGAGTGCCGTGGTGTTATACCTCACAGAAATCTCCAACTCCTGGGCTTAAGTGATTTTCTTGCCTCAGCCTCCCAAAGTAGCTAGAACTATAGGCACCCACCACAACCTCTGTCACTGTTGTTTGGCAGGCCCAGTCTGGATTCAAACCCGCAAGCTCTCGTGTATGTGAGTGGTGCCTTAGCTGCTGAACTACAAGTGCCGAGCCAATAATTTCCTATATGTGGTAAGAGTTTAGAACATTTTCATTGTTTAATTTAATAATATAAGATGATCATTTCTATAATATAAGAGAAAAAATATTTCTTTAGCCTACAGTAATAATAAAGCTTCAAAATTAGATTTATTACCATTTGCATCATAGAAGCTGAATTTATTTAACAGTACTTTATGACTAATTACTACAATTAAACTCTAAATTGTAAAAGAATTTTACAGTTCTGAAGGAACTAACAAAAATAAATAAACAGGAAATCATTCATTATGTATCTCAAATAGTTTAATGCAATTAACTATTATTAAAGTATATAGAAATGAAAATAAAAGGAGAAAATATATGAAATACAGACAATAAATTTAAGAGGACTGAGGCTTAAATAGAGTTCTGAAGAGGAGAAGAAATAGGATGGGGCCTAAGGAATATTTGAAGAGATAAAGAACGGTATTTTTTTTTAAAAAATGGTGAAAGCAATCAAACCACAGATTCAAGCTCTACAAATTTTGAAGAAGATAAATGACTACAAACCTCTTCTATCATTATTATCCTGATGCTGTTAAAAATGAAAAATTCTTAAAGACATTGCAAAACCCACACCTGAAAATGACAATTTGCCTTCTAAGAAATCAACAATGAGAGTCCCAGATGGCTTCTCAAAAGGAACGATAGAGGCCGGAAGACAATGGCAGGTCTTCAGAGCGCTGACAAAAGATAACTGCCAATTTATAAACACAATATACACAATAAGGATTACTTTCAAAATATAAATTAAATTAAAAAATAGACAAAACTATAGAAAATTTAACACCAAAAACTTGTATTAAAAGTCTTAACGATAATTTTATGGGCAGAAAAGAAATAGTGCAAGCTGGAAATTCTGAGATGCAGGACAAATGAAGGAAAATGGAGAGGATGTTTATGAGAGAATTACCACAATGCAGTGCTTTTCAACCTTCTTTATCTACATTTGAACCTATAGGTAAACTTCCAACACTTAAATTATGTTATCAAAAAAACACAGTAAAAGAAGATATGCTTGTTATGCTTTGAAGTTCTTTGGAAAATAATTTAATTAATGACCTTCAAATTTTTTCACAGAATACCTAAGAGCCTCTCATGGCACACTGGTTGAAAATCATTAATATCAATGTAATACCTCCAATTTCTTGATGGGTTTTAAGTAAATAATGAAAATATATAATAAAATTATATGTAAACTGGAGTAATATCAGTGGAGTAAAATGTTCTAAGGTCCTGAGTTGTTCATGGAAAAGTAGAGACAGAAATTAACATGAGATTTTGAATATGTTAATTTAATATAAAGTTCATAATTTTAAAAAGATTTGTAAAGCTCTTTTCTGGCCTTATTAGGATAATGTGTACAAGAAATACAAAGAGAAGAATTAATCTGTTTGTATCCATAAGTAGTTACTTATGAACTGGTTAGATGTATTCTACCTACCACTTGAATTTCTTTCAGAAGGGAGGGGTCAGTCTTATCAAACCCTGCTGCTGCTTTATCACCTAAGTTTATGGAATATTCTGAATCGTTTGTTGTCATTTCAACAATGTTCACATCATCTGAAGAAGTAAATTCTATCTCAAGAAACTATTTTCTTTGATATTCCATAAAAAGCAACTCCATTCAAGTTTGATCCTGAGATTGCAGCAATTTAGTCACATCTAAATTGAAGAATTAAAAGGTTCCACTTTGAATTCTTGTTCATTTGCTATTTACACCACCTCTACTGTTACTTCTTCCAGTGAAGTTTTGAACCTCTTTAAATTCATCCATGACAGTTGGAATCAACTTCTAAATGTTGATATTTTGACTTCCTCCTATGAATTATGAATGCTCTTAATGTTATCTATGATGGTGTGTTCTTTCTAGAAGGCTTTGAATCTACTTTGCCCAGATCCATTAGAGGTATCACTATCTTTGACATCTATAGTTCTATGAGATATCTTTTCTAAATAAGACAACTTGAAAGTCAAAATTATACCTTCATCCATTGGCTGCAGAATGGATGTTGCGTTAGCAGTTATAAAAGCAAAATTCATCTCTTTGTACACCTCCATCAGAATGTTTGATGACAAAGTGCATTGTCAATGAGCTCTAATATTTTGAGAGGAATCTTTTTGTTCTGAGCAGTATTTCTCAGCAGTGGGCTTAAATTATTCAGTAAACCATGCTGTAAACAGAGGTTTGTTCTCCTATTGACATAGCACAGGCTTTGTTCTTCTATTTATATAACACAGGAAGAGTAGAATTAGCATAATTCTTAAAGGCTTCAAATTTTCAAAATAAATGAGCACTGACTTCAACTTAAAGTTGCCAGGTGTTAGCCCTACACAAGAAAAAGCCTGTCCTTTGTAGATCTGAAACCAAGCATTGACTTCTGCTTTCTAGCTCTGCAAGACTAGATGGCATCTTCTTCCCATAGAAGGCTGTGCTATTAACATGGAAAATTACTTGCTAGGGACAGCCACTGTCATCAGCTGTCTAACCTAGATCTTCTGGATAACTTGCTATAGCTTCTGCATCAGCACTGGCTAGTTCATTTTGTACTTTTATGATATGGCCACGGCTTTTTTCTTAAACCTTATGAATTTAGCTCTTGTAGCTTCAAACTTTTCTTCCGCAGCTTCCTTACCTCTCTCAGTCATTATAGAATTGAAAAGAGACAGGGCCTCGATCTAGATTACAATTTGGCTTAAGAAATGTGTCTGGTGTGATCTATCCAGACCTTTCAAACTTTCTCCATATCAGCAATAAAGCTCTTGTACCTTCTTATCAGTCATGTGTTCACTGGAGTGGAACTTTCAATTTTCTTCAAGTACATTTTATTTTTATTCACAACTTGAATAACTATTTGGTACAACAGACCTGGCTTTTAGGTTATCTCGGCTTTTAGCAAGCCTTCCTCACTAAACTTAATCATTTTTAGCTTTTGATTTAAAATGAGAGAAGTGAAAATCCTCCTTTTCCTTGAACATTTAGAGTCCACCGTAGAATTACTATGTGCCCTAATTTTAATATTGTTGTGTCTCAGGGAATAGAGAGGCCCAAGGAGAAGGCTGGTTGGTGAAGCAGTCAGAACACACACAATACTTATCTATTAAGTTTGCATCTTAAGTTGGTACTGCTCATGATTCCCAAAGCAATTCTAATAAAGTCATTTATGATCACAGATCACCATAACAGATATAATAATAATGAAAAAGTTCAGAATATTATGAGAAATACCAAAATGTGACAGAGACATAAAGTGAGCAAATGAGTACCTGGTGTTAGAAATATGGTGCCAGTAGACTTGGTCAGTTCAGGCCTCAAACCTTCAATTTGAAAAAGAAAATATAATTTTCATTAAATGCAATAAAGCAAATTACAATAAGATGAGGTAAGCCTGTATATATAGAGATCTATATAGTAAACATGAGTATATGTACCTACATAATCTATATCTATCTAATCATTGGTGAGTATTCAACATTAAAATTGATTTTTAAATTAACAAACCATCACATACCAAATCTTTGCTAAGCAGAAGAATGTTAAAAGTTTTGGTCCCTTATCATTCAGTCTGGCTACTGTGTCATCAAAGAAAAAAATACATTTTAAAGAGAATTTGAAAGAAAGAGCCGTATTATCCCCCAAAGTAGAGATACTGGCCTATTTCTGAGTCTTGGACTTCAAGATGTTATTTTCATACTTAAGGTTAGGACTGCCCCAGAAAATACCATTCAAAAGCTTGTCGTGTTTATTTGTTACATTGACGTATCCATAATTTTATATTATCCTTGTGGAAATAATGTTTCAGTCACAAATATTCTTAACATAAGACAGATCATAATGCAATTTAACATGTAAATGTAGCATACTAAGAAAGAGTTCAGCCTAATTGCTTTCTAAGCCCAATCAAGAAATTTAAGTTAGTTTAGAGCTGACAGTTTTGGAATGCAAAAGATTTGTCTTTATGTATTTTAACTAATTAAACATGTAATTATTCAGTACTTTCCTTCTTTAAGCATTTAAAAAACACTTCTCAAGTCAATTTCCTGTGGTGTAGAGCAGTAAGTGATCATCAGCAACATTCCTCAAATAGAAAACGTGAGGTAATAGCATTCAGTGTTGGGTTCCTTTCTGCATTATGTTTATATTAACATAGCTGAAATTTTCCAACAGGCATTGTAAATGCTCCAAGGAATATGCAGTTCAATTATTTCCCTTTGACTTAGGAACTATTTCAAATAGATGTCACATTTTTTAATGAAATTATTAGACAACTATAAATTGTTAATGAACACAGAGAGGCATTCTTGTCAACATTTTTTCACAAGTGTGTTTAGGGCAGGTGCCATTGGTCAGGGCTAAACATGTATTTGACCCAGGTATAAGGCTAGGTTTTTTTGCTTGGAAAAGGTATATGAAAATATCTTAAGGAGATTGCTTATTCATTAGAATGATATTGATCTATAGGATTCAGGTAGCAGAGATCACAAATTTGAAAAAATTTCACAAATTGACAATTAGTGGAGGCTTCTCAAATGTCCATTAATATAAACTGTGATTTCATTATAACTTTTACTTTATAGCAATAATTTTATTTAGGGAATGGTTTATCTGATTCAAAATCATTTATCAACTGGAAGCTTTGCTCTAATTCACTGTGACTAATACACTACTCTACTCACCAAACTGATGAGTGAAATATTTTTATATTCATGAAATATTACCATTGATAAATTGGCTGAATAAAAACAATTACCACAACAACCACAGTGGCCTATAATCTAATAGCAAAGTAAACAAGTGTCTCAACAAAGGAGGTCTTTGTAATTGGCATTAATTAGTCTTATTTTGACAGAGGCCATAGAAGATGAAAATATTTTCTCACCTATGCGGAAGGTTTCATAGTGTCAGGCACATCAATAGAAGAGTTGTAAATAAGTTTTGAATGGTTCTTTTGAGCTAACATAATGAACTTCCTGTTCCTTTTCCATTATGATTGTTCAATACCTGATAAAGAAACAAAAGAAATAATAAAGGTAACAAGGTACAAAAAGGTAAAGAGCTTATGGTGAAGGTTAGATTACACAGAGATGCCATTTGCCTAGCTCTAATTTTTTATATTTAGGAAATGTTTAGTTTTAATAACATTGATTGCAAAATTAGAAAAATCATTATACTATCACAAACTCACGTATTTTATTTTAAGGAAGGTTATCTAAATATTTATTTGGGCTTTCATGTGAGCAATTACTATGCATGGGTTATATTTTTATTCTCACATTTTTAAAACAATACTTATATTTAAACCATTGTAATTGGAAAAGAAAGTATTTTCTCACTATGAAGTACATTTATAGCCCCTGGGATATTGTGTTGTTTTTATGTTTATTGGAGATGACAGAAACAAATCCATTCTATTGGAAAGTAAATACAGACACATGAACCAATTGTTATCCCTTCCTTACAGGAATAATCATTCCATATAATAGTCTTTAAAATATTATAAAGGTATTATTGATTTTTAAACTAGTGAGGTTAAATTTTTATTCCATAATTATTAAGCAAAAATATCCTCAAATTTATTAAGGTAAGTCCTCACCTTCATTAATTCACTCTACGTGGGTCACAATTTATATCCTCATTTAATACGGCATTTGAACATCTCCAAATGTGATGTTTATATGGCATTCATACACAGTTGATGCATTTTCACTCAATTGGTATAGCAGAAGATCAACTCTAACTTTTTTATTGGCATTAAGTACATGTTTTGTAAGAAAAAAGTTTATCTTACCATAAATATTCTACTACGTGTTACTCCTTTGACGTCTTCACTTTGCTTTCCAGATTCTGCTCCTCCTCCTCCTCTTCATCTCATCTCCTACATACCTCTTTAATTCCTCTCCTCCTTCTCTCCTCCCTCTGCTTCTTACCTTTCCCTTCCAACTCCTTCTCTTTTTCATCTTATCCAGTTACTAATACAAACAAAGACTATCTCACTATATTTCCCCTCATTCATATATATTTAAACTGTTAGGTATGAGTTACTAAACTGAAAATCAGTGCAACAAAGTACCTATTTTTCTTAAATTAAAAATATTCTGGATTTCTAATATATTATTGAACAGGATTTTGGCCAATAATGCATGTAGAAGGAAGGAAGAAAAGAAAGATTAAAGAAGTGGTAAACTTGTTTCAGGTCAAATGTTTTAGTCAACAAATATTTTAATCACAAAGAATGAGAAAGGTACTATGTCAGGTTTAGGAGAGAGTTTGGGAAGATAGCTCTTAATCTCAACAAGTTTGTGCCTTATGGTAGCCAGAATCTCTCCCTCTGCTGGGTCCCTAGTCTTACAGATTTGAAGAGTGAATCCACGGACCACCATGAGTAAGTGACAAGATATAGTTTATATAGATAGGTAGGAAGAGAAAGAAAATTAAATATCTGCCACAGCAAAGGGGAGACCTGAGTAGGGTAGCCCATTCAGGCTTCTATCTAAGGGTTTATATATCACTTTTCTCACAATGTATACAGGGAGAGTTTAAGAGTTGGGATATGTATCTGCAATATATCACAATCGTCCAGGGACCAGTGGGCAGAAGTTAAATTTTAAAGCTGCCCCTGTGTAGAAATTAGGTCCTTATTTAGAGTGTGTTTCTCAATCTTGGAATGGCAGCTTAGGTTGAACACCAGTCCAACTTTTTTATGAGCCTGTTTTGGGCCCAAGAAATGTGGTCTGTGTTCAAGCTGATCTGTGGGCCTGCTTTGGCCTAGGAAATGGGGTCCTTGCCCAGCAATGAACCAAGAGATCCCTGTATGATTATCAGAATAAAAGTCAGTAGAGAATAGCATTTAAAATTATGAATAACATGAAAAACTCATAGATAATTATAATAAACTATAAAAGACAATTAAAATATGGAAATTCAGACTGTGAAAAAAATATTTTCAAATCATGAACTCACATGGTATCAGAAATGGTGTGTTTTTTGAGAGTAATTTCCATTGGACTCTCAAGCATCTATTCTGTGCCAAGGATTGTACTAAACACAGCACAGCAAGTAATCAATACTATAGACATATAATATCTACAGTTTATAAGTGAGTAAATATAATTCGATAGTAGTTAGATTTTCTTTGGCTAGTTCAACTAATTAATGTGAATGCATAACTTTCAAAACAAGTCTTTCATAAAATATTTCTTATACATTACAGACACACTCTGACTTATGATGGGGTTGTGCCTTGGTAAGTCCATTATAAAGTGAAAAAGTCATGAGCCAAACCATTGGAAATCAAGTATCACCTGAATTCTGTGGACGTTGAAAAAGTAGAAAGAGAACTTGAAAATGATATGTAAATGAGGAGAAAATAAGATGAGACAAATTCAGCTAATTGAAATAAAATTAATAGTATAGCTCAGCAAGAATATGTTGACTAAACTGGGTCTAAGTAGGAGGCACTGAGAGTTAGCATCAGGAGATTACCCTTAATTCAGCAGGTCATGAAAATCTTTGTTTATACTTTCACAACAAATATTTAAATTTGGAATAATACACATCTAAGTCAAATGATTGTATGTAGGTATGCCTAATATGAATTCCTCTAAGTTCTTTTTAAAATATGTATTGATGAATGAAAATATATACTACTACTACCATTACAGAAATAATACATATTGAGATAAAACATAAAAATAGAAACTTATTAGTAAGGAAAAACATTAATTTGAATTTTACTTCTTTGTTATACTGGGTAATGCAATGGCTAAAGCAGAATCAGACTTTCTCATACATTTACATTACATCATTAAGATCTAGGCACTTAAAATTAAACAAAGAATCATAAACATCAACCTGACCCTACAATTATATAAGTGCAGATGGATCTGAGTAACCAAACAAGAAAATAAGGAAGAAAAACAAATCATCTACCATATATGTGGAAAGAATAACAGTGACATCTATATTGTAGTAGTTCAGGAATAAATGCAGTTAGGTGCATAAGAGAAAGGAATTATTGGCCAAAAATACAGAAGCAAGAAACAGCTGAATTTTTAGTAAACAACTGGCTGATGTACTAAAAAAGACTCATAAGCATGTGGCCACTTCTAAAGAAACACATGCAAAGGACAGGAGAAAGGAAAGGAAAATATAGAAAAGTATGGCACTCTTCAAAAATTTAGGAAAAGAAAAAGCAAAAAGAACTCCTAAAAACACACCTGTATCAAAAGACAAATGATTTAAAATCAAGATATTGAAGGTAATGAACTAAAAATGATTTTTCTCATCATTTTTTAACAAAAATAACAAGTATACAAAGAGCTGAAAATCCTGAATGAACTTCTGTCTTATTTGTAGATCATCTTAAAAAGCATTGACGATTTACTGGATTAAAGTCTATAAAAACAACTTTGGCAAATTGTTGGTTTACCGTCCATTTACACTGACACAAGTACAACACTTGGAAACTAGATATAGCAGTTGGTACTTACTGTGGGAAAGAGACTCTACTAAATTCTACCCCCAGAAAACAAAGAAATGGCAACACCTGAGGAGGTTGATAGATAGAATCCATAATTGCCATGATATATATATGTATATGTATTGAAAATAATTATATGTATATATGGTATTATATATATAATGTATATGCCATTATATAGAGATAGATAGATAGATAGATAGATGTTTAAAATACTTAGTTTCTATGCAAAAATTACAAGTATTATCACATACCAGAATAAGTAAAAATTAACAGAACCACTGAGACCTGTGGAACATGATAGAGAATATCACTGTGGACATAATGAGATGCCAGAAGGGAAGTTAAAAGATAGACAAAGAGGCAAAAAACTCTGAAAAGTTTTTGGGCAAAAATTTCATACATTTGATGGAAATTTTAAATGTCCAAGAAGATAAAGTATTATAAAATTAAATACAAAAATATCCACACTTGGGCATATCATAGTCTTATTGTTGAAACCCCAAAACAAACAGAAAATTTTGAAAGTAGCAAGAGGAAAACTATTTACTGCATAAAAGGGAATCTCAAAAAGATTCAACGTTAACTTCTCTGAAACAATGGAGAGAGGCCAGATAGATAGAAGTGGTGTAAAATATTGTTAGTAAAAAAATAAGTAAGAAAGAATTCTTTATCCAGGAATGGTATTTTGCAAAAATGAAAAAAAAAAAAAAAATGAAGGGAAAATAAAGACCTATGTAGGCAAAGAAAGACTGCAAGAAGGGATTTTTCCTAAGTGTGTCTTACAAAAAGTACTAAATGACGAACTTCAAGCTCAAGGGAAGTGACACTGATGGTAATTCAAATCTAAAGAGTGAAGTTGCACTTGAAGGGCTAATTGCTTAGAAAAAAAGAGTGTATGTATATACATATATATATATATATATAATAAATATAGACACTCTGATTTATATATATACATATACATATTGTATACTATATATATATTCTCTTTTTTCTTCTATCTGGTGCAAAATAAGGCTGATTATCAATAATAATAAAAAGTTATTTTATATTTCTAATATATAAAGATAGATATAGAAATAGTAGCAAAAAGAGTAAGGAAATAAAGGATATTGAAGTGTATTTTCTATATTTCACTAGAATAAAGTTACTGTTACTCTAAAGCAGGGGTGGCGAACAAGTTCGACTACACACTTGGAGATCGCTCCTCAGAGGTCCCTCCTCAGAAGCAGCATAACAAAATCCAAACTTGGCAAAGAGCCACAGTATACAAAATAATGATAAGAGGCAAAGAGCCGAAATTCATTTTCGCCGGGAGCCACATGCGGCTCTAGCCGCGTGTTCGCCACCCCTGCAAAGTATTATAAAATTTGGTAAATGAAAAAGGATACATTAAAAAATATTTAATGATCAACAAAGATATAAAATGGTACACTAGAAAATATTCATTGACAAAAACAGCAATAAAGTATGAGAAGAGGGGAAAAACTCTGATACACACAGAAACATATAGAAAAACAAAGGTGTAAAGCAAACTGTATCAATCATCATATTATGGATATAATGGATTAAACCCTGCATTAAAAGGCAAAATTTATTAGACTTGATTTAAAAAATACAAATATACTGAATATAAGAAACTCATTGTAAAGTCACAAATACAGTAGATTAAAAGTAAAAGGATAAAAAATATATACTATAATTAGAGTGATAATAATAAAAAGAGCTTGAATTCCTGTATCAAATACAATTTAAGACGAAAATGATACTAGTTAAAAGAGATATGTTATAATGAAATATAAGGCCAATTTATGAGGAATATGTCCCAATTTCAAACATGTATATAACTAAACAATGGAACCTCATAATGTATATTATAAACTCACAAAATTTAAGAAATTGATAGCCAATTTAACAATAACGGAGATTTCAATATACTTGTCTCATAAAAGAAAAAATTGCTAGACATAAAATGAGCAAGTAGGTAGTAGACAGATGAAATCAACCAACTTGACTGAAGTGACATATATTACAGCATGTATATAGCTATATAGCACACTTTACCCATAAAATTAGAAAACATTTTTTTTTCACCTGAACTTAGCAATTTCCAGGAGTCCACATGGAAGACTACACCACTTGACAACCTATTTCAAGGATTAAAATCAATCAAAGTGCTCAACAACTACAATATAATCAAATTTGAAATAAACAATATAGCTGAGCACAGTTGCTCACACCTGTAATTCTACCACTCTGGGAGGCTTAGGTGATAGGGGTCTCAAGTTCAGAAGTTTGAGATCAGCCACAGCAAGAGCAAGAGCAACCTCTACTAAAGATAGCCAGGAGCTATGGCTGGTACCTATAGCCCCAAGTACTCAGGAAGCTGAAGCAGGAGGATGGCTTGAGCCCAGGAGTTGGAGGCAACTGTGCCCTAAACTGGCACCAGGACACTCTAGCCTGGGCAACAGAATAAGACTCTATATCAGGAAAAAAATAAAAATAAATAAAAAAAGCAGCATAGAGAAATTTGGCCATCTAAATATATTTGTAAATTAAACACCACTTTTCTTAACCCATGGTTCAAAGAGAAAAATTACAAATTAAATTATAAAATATTTTTAAGAGAACAAAAAAGAAAGCACAACATATCAAAATTCATGGGTGTGCTAATGTAATGTATAATCATGATAGGCATTTAAATGCTATTTTCTGGGACAGTCCTAACCTTAAGTATAGAAATATGTGTTGACGTCTAAGACTCAAAAATGGACCAGTACCTCTTCCTTCAGGTAATATGGTTATTTCTTTCAAATTCTCTTTTTACCAGATGAAAAGTAAATCTACATTACTAGAATAACCAGGACATTTTTGGCATTTGAATAATTTTCCGTTACTAAATAAAATAAAATGTCATTAATATGCTACTATGCTATTACTTACCTAAAATTCTGTAAACTCTCTTAGTAATTGTTGATTTTGAAAACAATAATTTCCCCTGGAGGTTGATCTGGCTTATTATCATTGGTGTAATGATTTTGGTATAAAACTTTCTGGATTTTGCTTTATGATAATAAATTCTCAAGAGAAAAGATATCATTTCATCAAATAAATTCTGCAATTATAGAAACAGCCACGTTTTGCCAATCTATTGAGTGTGTATATATTTGATTACTCTGCACCTGTGTGAAATGATCATTAACACAGTTTGTAGTCCAAGAAAACTACAGTGTCTGCTGGCTTCATATTGATATGAATTTTATTTATTTATGTACTAAACATACCTAAAGCATCAGACTCATAATGAGTAGAACAGGGCACAAAAATCTATTACATCTACCAAGTGGTACATAAAGCAAGTGTTAAGAAGTAGTGTGTGAGTGTTTTATATACCTTGTGTTAGAAAGTTTCTTATCCTCTATTTAAAAGCTAATAAAAATGTAATAACATTATGATTATATCTTTGATCATCAACTGTGCAACAAAATTTAATGCACATTTGTGTGATCTGAAAAATTCACAATAATTTGCTAACTCTATAATTCTTACAAATACAGCTACAAATATTAGAAACTCTGGAAAAAATGCTACTTGGGGTGAAATTTTCTTGGCAGAGAACTATATATCTTTGTCTTTGGGGAAAATAATGTCAATGATAAATTTTCTTTATTAAGGCCAAAATTTATTATGTTTTATTTATACTTATAGTTTAACAAATTATTAGAAATAACAATATAATTACATTTTTTCAGAAGTTCTTACTTATATTCCCTCCTTTGCATTAAAGAATGATAGTGATTGGAAAAACTCTGGCAATATCAATAATCAGAGTAGATCAACTCCCCCAAGGAACAATGGGGCAGACACAGCACAAGATCCCATGCACAAATAGCTCAGATGTCAGAAATCAAATTCACAATCTGGATAGCAAATAAGATTGAATTAGAATTCCAAACAGAAACCCAAAAGATGTCTCAAGAATTCAACAAATTCAAAGACCAAATGACCAAAGATTTTGATGGATTGAGACAAGTAGTCACAGCCCTCAAAGATCTGAAAAACACAGTCGAATCCCTCAGTAACAGAATGGAGCAAGCAGAAGAAAGGATTTCTGACATTAAAGACAAAGCTTTTGAACGCTCCCAAACTCTCAAAGAGGAAGAGAAATGGAGGGCAAAAACAGATCACTCTCTCAGAGAGCTCTGGGA